>VWZD01010427.1:77980-306418 GCA_013396695.1 Sakesphorus luctuosus | reverse complement strand
CCCCCCCCAAACCAAATAACAGATCAAGTATCAGCTGAGATACCAAAAGCGTTTTTCTACTTTGCAAATGGACAGGGCTTTCTCTATAACTAATTGCATACCTAGCATGCAGCAAAGTAAGCTACTTGGGAAGTAAATGGTCCAAGAACAGTTTAACTATATCAGGACTACATAGTCCACGGATTTAGCTGAAGCAGAAGGATTTGCATGGAAACTCCTGTGAAATCTCTCAATATGTTTTTCTTTCTTTCATATGGTGTGTGGTCCAGCAGCTGCTACTCAGTGCTTGTATCTTTTTCAGCAGTCCAAAATATTGAAAGACTCTTCATAGTCCAAAAGCCAGCTAAATTCTTAATAATCTCTGCATATTTTTTTAAGTGTAGCCTTCGAGGAATTAGTTATTCAGAAAGGTTACTCAGTGCTCCTATTTTGTTCTTGAGAAATCAGAAGTTGTGGTGCAGAGATAAAGTGATGAAAGTACACATATTTGCTGAACATATTGATGCAGGATAACATGATGGAAGCTTTGCCCACATTTTCAATTGCATTTTGTTACCTAGTCTGGAATCTAAAGTCATGGCAAAGTTGGTCTACAGTACTTGATGTATTGGCAGTTCTTTGACGGGTCTGGATAACCAGTGTAATGTGGGCATCATTCACCCCCATTTGCTTTAGGTCTTGCATTATTCTGCAGTTCATAGCTTCATAGAGCTGTGGAATAGCCTTTCTCTAGGAGAACTTTTTAAAAAAGAACATAGTAAAAAGGATTGGACGTAGCCATAAATATGATAAATGGCTTGCTAGAAACTACATTAAACAGCAGTGATATCAGTCCAGAAATGAGTTCTGCAACAATCCTATTGCAAGCCTGTGTGGATGAATGATTCACTATGTGCTTGCTTTTCATGGACATCATTTAATGGAACATCCTATGTCACTAGTCATTTGCACTCCAAATACAGAAGTCTTGTGTGTTGTTGTTTACCATTTCATCACACTTTCCTCATTCTCCTAATAAATGATGGGAAAAGAAATCAGATAAGGCATAAGCTGTGTCTCCCATTCCTTTCTGTAGGAGTTATCCATACTCTTTTGACTGTCCCTGTTGTAGGCTGATTTTTTTTCTTTTGTACTTGTTGTTTTTTTTTCTTTTGTGTAGTCTATGTCCAGGTTTTTCTCACTATGCTTTTCTACACCATAATCCCCCAGAGGTTCATTTTAGATACTCAGTTTAGTGCTGAGTCCTGCAGCAAGATCCCAAGTGCTCAAGCATAAACTATGTCCACAATTTGCACAGTGGCTCTGTTTTCACAGCACTCCAGGGACCCTCATTGAAAACCTGCCTAGCAGGTACATTCATGGATGAACTGTTCCCTATCTGCACAGAGTGACACGATATGGAGTCAGTCCTTGTCAGAACTCAGCCCACCACTGCATACAAACTACATACAAAACTTAAAAAATAAAATTTCCATTAGGAATGACTCCTGCTGTACTTCTCCAAAGGACATGTCTTCTAAATACAAACTTTGAATATTGGTATACTCCACATAAAAAAATCTCACAATTTCTTTAGAGAACATTTTTTTGACAGGAAGTATTGCAGAGATAAAAGAACAAAGTAAGTTCACCTCAGTGGTGAAGCCAAATGAAGACTACCAATTCTAGGTGCCTGAGGAAAAAAAGTTATAACAGGAGAGAAATGGCACTTCCTTTGGCAGTGACAGCAAAGATTTGAAAGCAGGAACAGAAAGTCTACTGCCAGGATGACTTTATTATATCCTGTTTGGATATCTTTATCTCTAAGTTGCTTGCAGCAATACATCTCATTCAGCTCCTCAGCCTTGCTGATGCACCGAGCTTGACCCTGTCTTTTGAAAATGTACTCACTATCAGTCAGGTTCGTTTGCATTCACCTAGACCACTTTTATTTATCATAGTAATATACTCCATTTGTATTTATTGCAAGCTGTCTCCTTTAGCTGAGCTTTGATTTCAGATTGACCCAGATGTTTGTATACTGTATTTGGAGGTACTGTTGCTTTTGTGGCTTACATTAACTGAAGAGCAGACCTGAAAAGACATTTGGGGCCAGGTTATGTGGCAAAAACCCCAAACTAAACAAGCATATCAAATCACAGTTAAATCATGCCACAATATTTACTACATCTCAAATTATACTTTTACACCTCAAGGCATTTGTAGCAATTATTCAATATAGAGTATGTGTTATTTTAACCCCTGATTATAACAGATTTCACAGGTTGTATGGTGGCATGGTAATCATCACTAAAGTTATCCTAATCCTGCCTCAGTGTCTAGAGGTGAAATGAGAAAGCTTCAGCGAGTAATCATAATTTGTAAACCCAGCAGGTTTTATTTGGCTCTGACTACTCACCTAGCATACTTTCACTGATGTATAAATAAACAAACCAGACATGCTTTAGTGTTCATGGCATAAAGCTACGTGAGACCAAGCCATGCAGGTATCGGCTGACCCCTCTTGCTCAGTGTGTGATTCAGTCCCGTATGTGAGAGTGCTGGGCTGGAAAGATGTGTCAGATTAAAAAAGAGTAAGAAATGCTCCATGGTCCCCTTTCAGATAGGTTTCAGAGCATTCAGTTTATGGGAAGCTTGCCTTCTGCTTCTTCCAGACTATGGGTATAACAGGGCTATTGCTAGCAACCTAATTACTGAGACGTGAGGAGTTACCAGATGGCAGATAAGCTGTGCTACCTAACTACATGAATGCTCCTTGTCTGTTAAAAGTGAGAAGTAAAATGTGTGAGCTGAAATTAGTGAAGTGGTTTGTATAAGAAATGAATATTTTATTTTACTGAGCCTCATCTCAATGCTACTTATACAAAATTGCAACTCTGACCTTTACAATGATTAAGCTAATACTTTTTTGTTCCACCTATGGATTAGGTGATATATAGACATACAGCCAGCCATTGCAGCTCAATGAAAAACGTAAACCTATGGAAACTAACTATGGAGACTCAGTTGCTTGTGATTATCTTTCCATATCTTGTGCCAAAAACCTTAAGAGGTATGTGTCAAAATTAGGAGAACTGAAGTAATTTGTAAGTTTGAACAGGATTTCCTAATAATCTCTGCATATTGTTTACAGATTCAGGGACATGCACAATATAACAATGACTGGAGAACAAAGCAGAATATCATTTATTAAGCTTGTTCTACTCAGTGTATTTGCTACAATGTTGAGCATCAGCTTTATTTTTTTTTCTTTTCCTATTTTTTTGAAATTTTTATCTTGGCTTTAGTATGAGGTTTGCTGCTATAGGCTAGAAAATGGTTGTTAGAAGATATAGAGTGATTTTTCTATTTGATTTTCCACTCCCCTATGTTTATTAGTTTCATTTATTGGTTTGCAAAGTCCTTGAAGAGACCAGTGCTGTGCTCTTGGAAATATCTTAGTCAAGAGAGTCTTGAGACTTTTCTCCCTCTGCACAATGGTTGATGCAGTGTATGACTACAGCTCCTTCAAGGGCTGTAGATTTCACAGATGGACAGCATCTATAAAAGAAGTGAAAAGAGAAAGCAAAAAGTGGAGACAATTCAACTGCTACAACACTTTTCTTAAGTGAAATCCTAGGGGCCAGATTCTATGTCACTCCACATTGTGTGCACTTGAGTTACAGCACTGGAAATTGTAAAGTGGATGTAATTTGCTTCCAGCTCTCAGTACAGCAGCACTTTACATTAGCAGCCGCTGCTGTTAGTGGCTATTGAAGAATCCTACAAGAGAGTTTTTTCCCTCCCATAAAGATACAAAAATGTCTCCTGAAAGAAACTATACAAGTGTCATTGCAGGGACTGCCTCTCATTAAATGAGCATGGGGAAAGGCTTGAAAATGTATAGCAGCTTGGTGACCTGGAGGTCTCCTCTAGCTCTAATTTCTGTTATCAAGGAGAAGGATAGAGACAATATTGAATTATGCCTGAGACACATGGACTCCTGGAGCCAATTGCTTCTCTCAGGAAAATGTCAGTCTAAAAGGTTTTCCAATACTTCTCACTAGCAGTTTTGACATGTGAAATTCAGGTATTTCACTGAACTCTAGCTGACGATAATATTTATTATCACAAATGTCAGAATACTGTCCCAGTTGCTTCATTATTGAACTTGCTTTATGTGACCTTCTGCCAGATTATTAGTCTGCAGTGGTTTGGGAAACTTCTTAAGGTCCAGCATGAGCTTCCTGTGGTGACAGGACAGGAAATGATTAGAAATACTCCATCTCTACAAGCTATATGGTCAGCAATACAATGACCCTTAATACAAATCTTTTGGAGTTGCTTTTGCTCTGTTTTGTCTTTTTAATCTTTGACCTAAGAAGCTCAGGCTGAATGCTTGGGATGCCTTTCTCATAGGTTTTGCAGAGTTATGTTGAAGTGCTTGCAACCTAAGGAACTCAAGTACAAAAGCTTATAAACCTTCCTCTGGACATATTTAGACAGACCTTTCAAAATAAATGAGAAATAGGACCTCTTTCATTGCCCATTTGACTCCAGACAATGTTACTGATTACTGGTTGATTCTGTTTTGCAAAGATTCAGATGCCTCTTGAACACTTCCTTGAAAATTCTAAGCTAACAAGAGATACATGGGAAGGAAAATGCTTCTTTGAAAACCCTGTCTTAAAATACTATTTAACAATGTGGTAAACAACTTGAGAATCTACTTCCTCTCATCTTTTCCTTGAGATGGGCATGTGCACTTCTTCAAAGATGGTGCTGAAAACACCACCTTAGTAGCATTTTAACTTAGTTTTGCTTCACTTGGAGGACAAACATATGTGTGTTTTAGAAAAACATCCTTAGCAATTGGGAGATTTTTTTCATCTAGATTTGCTTTCCACATATCCCAGCACTTGTACAGCCTGCTGTCCTGCAGCTAATACTGACTAGTTGTAACACATGTTTTTACCTGTCTTTTAGGAGGTTTTCTCAGGTCCAACAAATATCTTAGAACCAGGAAATGCACAAAGAGACATCTATTGTTTTATGGTACTTCCTTAATTCTAACCATTATCAATGCTTCAGTAACTGTACCTATATCTTTTTTGACAAGCTAATACAATCAACCCTGTTACTTCAGCTCATCGACTATCAGTATGGGAATATCATGTTCCCATGAAATTGTTAACCATTAATAGGTACAGCACTGAAATATTAACCCATTTTTTCTCTCCAGGGCATTATAATCAACAGATTGAGTAGGATTTAAAACATATGTGAGAAGACTGCTACAGTACATAGCACACCAAACTATGACTTAAAACACACTCTGAAGAGACTAATTCTTTTTGTAGGCAATATGTAACTGGAATGAGAGAATGTTTACCGATCTTCCACAGGAAGATGTAAATAAGATGTCTACTGCTGCACCATCAATTGTTTTATTCTGCTACTCTGGAAAAGATGTAAGTTATAAAGGAAATACCATAATGAACTTCCCACATAGATGAGCTGCATTGAAAGAGAACTCCCACCAGACTGTATTATGCAGATCTCTGTATTCATGTCTCTCATATGCTTCTGCACAAACACCAATCTTCTTGCCCTTATCTGTCTTATCACTTGCTACCTTAACTGGTAAAATAAATTCTAGTGTAATGCATGAACCTTTAGTGAGCTTTCACATTTCACCAACCATTATAGTAGCAGCTATAAGAAAGGCCCTCTTTTGTTAAGCAAAATACACCACAGCACCCTTCCAATAGCCCAAAGGTGCTAGCTGTATCTCCAGTATTGTGTGTCTGCCTTTGACTTTCTCTCTGGAAAGCCTCTTCTAACCCATACACCAGAATCAGAATACCTGGTATGTTAGCTGCATCATTTTGCTTTTGTTTTGTTTTAGAGGAGAGTGGCTATTAACACACAGCTTCAGCAATCTCTGCATGCCTCTAGGCTGATTTTTGTCTGACTCTTCACAAGTGGATGAGGTGAACATCCTAGAGATGATAAACCAGATATATGACAAGACACTATTTTTCTTGCCAGCTTCCATCTGTGCAAGTTACTGAGGCACCCAGATAATCGTGCAAAAAATGAGGTAAATCATAAGGAACATCAGAGTTTGAATGGTTTTTATCTTTCATTTACCTGACAATGCCTTAGATGTGTTCAAATACCAATATTTCTAGAATGTCCAGACACACTGCTCTGATAATTAAAAGAGATTTCTTGCCCTTAACCTCCCATTTTCACAGTGAGTGTGTTAACATGCAGCATTACTCAATTGTTAAGTCTAGGTATTGATTATTTCCAGCTGTACCTGGACTAATATTTTTTTCCTTGTGGATAGACTAATGTATTTGCCCACAACAAAGGACAAACAGATGTACATCTTTTCTTCAGAGTTTAGAGTTTAATTTTTAGAAAGAAACTAGACAAAATTAGTTGCACTACTGTTAAGCCGTTTCTTTCTTCATTTTCTTTCTTCTCCCGCTGAGGGAACCAGTTATAACACAATACTTCCATTTTTTGCCACAAGAAAGGTAGGGAGCAGCTGCTTCCACAGAGGAGGAAACATAAGCTTTGTAGAATAAAAAAAGCTTGTGCACTTTTTATTAAAAACTGCATTTTACAACTGAAACATAACCTGCAGATAAAACAGCTGATCTGGCTATTTTGTTGGATGTTGTAGAGTTTATACCACATTAAATTGACTCCCATGGGTTTAATTTTTCAGTGCTGTTACAACCACCAACCTTTCTTATTGAGAAGGTCAATAGGCACAATGTGAAGTCTTGTAAATCATTGCCTTGCTATTTTTGTAATATATAATGTGACCCTTTTCACACACCTTAAAAATTATAAACCAAAGCATATACTGTATGTCAAACAAATAAATCAGCTACTATTAATACAGTCTTTCTTTTGGTTCTGGATGGATTAATTCTACTGCATTTCATATGTTTTAAATTGTTTTTGGCCTCACAGGCAAGATCTGTTTTTGTATTCAGAAAACAGAGGCCCTGGATTTAATCTGTTTTAAAAGCTTAATAGAAACAAAGTGACCCTAAGAGCATATTTTAAAATTATTCCACTAAAAGCCTTAACAACTATAAACATTAAATAAATTAAATTATTATACTGAAAAAATCTGGTCAGCTGATAGAAACTTTTAGAGTGAAAAGGAGAAAGAACTAGTGAGAACTAAGCTCAACAAGGACCAGATAACCTATCTAGTGTTCCAGGGGTGCTTTTTTCCACAAGTGTATTCACTAGCCACATTTCACACACAAACTGAAATTCTTGATGTGACATGTGGAAAAACTGAGTCACTGAAGGAAACGATTTATAATGGAAAACTGTAGCATTAGGAGGAAAAAGTTGTTTTAACCAGGAGACTGTTTACTCAGATACACAGAAAGCAGGATATTTTTACCTCTTATTCTTGTGTGGTTTTACCTCATATTCTTCATGCCTATTACCACCTGTGTCTCAGGTCCATGCTTACAATCTTCTTCATCAGTCAATAGTGAGAAATAGATGTCCTTGGTTCTAGTCCTCATAGTTTCTGCCTCTGCTGTTGTAGGAAAAAGGATTGGTCAGAGACATTTGATGGGGAACATATGTAAGAAAGAGAAAATACTAGAATAGTTCTTAGATAGATAGATAGATATATAGATATATAGATATATAGATAGATAGATAGATAGATAAGGTAGATTGATAGAGTGTAAAAGCTATGAGACCTGTGAGGCTTTGTAGTGTCAACTTCACCCTGTGAAAGACATTTCCCAAAATACCCCTCAGTTACAGTCTACAGTTAAGTGAGTTTAGCTTTGCACACTTAGTATTGAGGGAGGAAAGGAGGATACATATTTGTTGCACATGTGTCTTTCACAATGCTAGCAAATTCCATGTTGTGGAGCTGAAACAATGATGTGATGCCTCTTAAATTTCAGCTGGGTGAGTGTTCCGCAAAGGCTTCGTAACAGTGTCCCTGAGATGACCTGATTATCCTCCTACTGATTTTGCTGAAAAAGTTTAATATTAGAATTTGCCTGTTTCCTATTTACATATTTTTATCTATTTTCTCATGTCTTCATCACCTTATTGTTCTGGTGATTCTTTTGTTCTTCCTTCCTGAAAGAGAAAAGAGACCAAAAAACCCCACACTCTAGTTTGTGAAATTTCTAATTCTGCTTTGCAAAATGTTTGCACAGCAAGGCTGCTGAACAGCCATGAAGTGCTGGAGTCGCTTTGTTCTAGTACAGTCTGTCTAGCAATTATAGAAACCAGTGTACCATAGATTAGAAGTCATACATTAAACTAAGCTAGACACTTCAATAGGATGAAATGATAAGGATCCAAGATTTTGTAGAGTTAGAGGCAAGGTTTTACAAGTTTGACAGTTCATGTCACTGAACAAAGAAAAGGCAGAAGTCCGACAGTGATGAAGATGCTTCAAGACCATCTAACGGATGAAGTCAGGAGACCACTACCTAAATTTGAAGCCAAAAGGAAAGCTCTGCCCAAGATTTCACCCAGTCGTTACTATGGAAATTAGAAAGTGTTAACTATGAACTTAAGACTATAAATGGCTCATTTTACACAAACAAATTAGGCAAGTTTTTGCCCAGTATGACCTGGCTTGCCTCCAATGTTGTCAATAAATACCTGCTGCTAATGGAATACAAAACTTTCTCTTAGCAGTTCTTTTTTTACGGTGCTTTTTGTTATCACTTCCTCTATTTCATCTATCCCAGATTTCACAGTATTCATTGTTAAAACGAAACATTTATGGTTCGTGCTTATTGCAATTTTCAAGGACCTGGAGAGACGTTTTTCTGACCCGAAGTCCACCAAGAATGTAGTGCAAAACAAGCATGAGATTGTTGGACTAGCAATGAATGGTCTAACAGAGTCTAAGATAGCTGGGAAGTGTTGTTTATTAGTGAACTGGTGTATTGGGTTGAGCTGGCAACTGCTTAATACAGAGCCAAAGCCTCTCCTTCTCTTGCTGAGAAAAAGGGAGAAAGGAAAAAAACACTAGAAACTCAAACTAGTTTATACTTAAATTAACTATACATATATTTATACAGAAAAAAAAGAAAATTGAGAGAAAACTACAAAATAACATACACAAGTTAGATATAACAATAATTTTCTACTTCTCACCAAAACCAGATTTCATTACTCTAGATTCATAAAGCATCCGAAAAGACACCCAGCAAGGCAAAAGAGAGGAAAATAACAATAAAATGTTTCTGCTTTCCTGGACATGGAAAATATTTTCTTTTTTTTTCTTATTTCCTTTTTTTTTTTTTGCATTCTAAAATGCACATTTTACACCAAAAAAAAAAAAAGAGAGAAATAAAACTTACTTTACTGAATGTGTAAAGCTGAAAAATAATGCGTAGTCCCAATTATTCTTGGTTTTTAATCTTATCTGAGAAATTTCTGAAATTCAAATGCTGATATAATGATTGCAGGATAAAGTTCACCTTTTTTTCACCTGTGTCAGTCTTATTCGACTTATTAGGCAACAGCAGAAACTGATGCATGGGAAGTTCCATCTGAATATGAGGAATAATTTCTTTACTGTGTGGGTGACTGAGCACTGGAACAGATAGACCAGAGAGGTTATGGAGTCTCCCTCATTGGAGGTATTCAAGAACTGTCTGGACGCAATCCTGTGCCACGTGATCTAGGACGGCCCTACCTGAGCAGGGAGGTTGGACCAGATGATCCATTGTGGGCCCTTCCAACCTTATCCATTCTGTAATTCTGTAATATAAACACTGTGATGAGAAATGGCCTTCCTATGCCCATGCCCACTGTACCTGCAAAAACTGGGCTCAGCTTCATTGTCTTCTCTCTGTTTTCTTTTTTCAAGAACACCCCACTCCGAAACAAACAAAAAACAAACCCAAACCCAAACCTAACCCCTTTCAGTTTTGTACAAAAATAGTGCCTCAGTCAATGACATACCTACTAATTTCAAATTTAAGACTAGTTGTGAGGGACTTGAGCTAAAATGCATTTGTAAATATAACTGTGATAGGCTACAATATAATAAGAATTTTATGTATTAGAGTTTTACATGAGAGTTGTGAAAATATGTGGCAGTGTCTTCCAAGTATAATATCTAACACATTCTAGTAAGCTATAACATTTTAATTGTCACACAAGGAAAATAAAATACAAGTATTAAATATGTGAATTGTTAGTACAATGACAAAATCACATGTAAGCCTTTTTCTTTTTTTGTAATCTAAAAAAGGAAAGTCAAGAGTGGATAATTTATTAATTAATATTCCTTCATCAAATTTCCTTCAAAAATGCATTTTATATGATGAAATATAAAGGTTTCAGATGATAGAAAAATATTTTGCTCACAATGAAATATTCACAATCCAGCAATAAATACAGTCATGTAAGTAGTTATGGTATGACTTCCTTAACTTCAAGATATTTAGATGTCAGTAATAATTAGATGTTGTATTAATTTATTTTTCTGCATTAAAGAATATGTAATTGACTTTGAACAAAGCCTGAAAGCTTGTTTAAGATTTCAAAATACCCCCAAATACTAAAATAATCAGTTTTTACACCTTTTAAAATAGAATTTCAAGAACACAGGGATTTTCCATTGAAAATAATATACACAGTGATATTACTAGGTAATTATGTAATTTAAAAAGTATTTCAATACCTGAACTAACCTGCCCCCTCTAATCTATGATTCAAAGGATGTTGAATGTTAAAAGATTTTCATTAGTTGAAGCAATGTCATATTGATTGAGCGTAATGGTCTTTTGGGAAATTTCTCAGATGTTTAATCAAAACAGGAGCTCCCAAAGGTGCAGGAAGTTCCCATTCTGCCCTGTTGATTGTGGAGACCACAGCAAGATTTCTTCACTGATCCTGGCAGTCATTCTCAATGTGTATTTTATGTGGATGTCTGAAGTGGTATAGTGCTGAAAAAGTCCTTATAACTCATGCTTTGATTTCTGCTCCAGAGTTTTACAGATACAAATGCTGTGGAGCACAGAGTAGCTGTGGCATGCTGTGGGGCAAAAAGAATTGCAGAGATGGGTCTCTTTCTTTTCTTGCTTGAACCCTCTTTTCCCTCCCTTTCTTTGGATTGCTTCAAGTCCTAAAGAAATACATGGCACACTGAAAGAATGCATGGGAAGTTCTGTCACATTATACTTTCTCATCCTATGAGGAAATCAGCTTTCCTGTGGACTTGTGTTTTCCATTCCCAGCTGTATAAACAGAGCTTGTGAGCAGTGGACCTGAGGGTTCTTTCCTCCCTCTGTCATTTACTATCTTTAGGGTGTCTGATGGGCTCATCAGACCTTTACTTTATTGAATTCTGCACAGTGTAGTCAGGATGATGTGTTACAACAAGTGTTACAACAGCAGGGTTCACAATGACCCTCCTTCAGGAGCACGGGGAGGGGAGACCAGCAGATGTGTACCAGAGGCAGACTGGTTATTCTGGGTGCAAAAGTGCCATGTGTTAAGGTGATTTCCCTCTCTCACCTCTGACAGAAGATTCAGGTCAGTGCTGCATGACTTCATGCCAAATACTATTCATGGACATACTTATGGATGGCTGGAATACTGATAGTCTTCTCAAAAGCAATGTTTATTTTATTTACTTTTAGATTCACTGAAGGTGCCCTATTGACTTACTTCGGTGCAATTTAATAAAATGCATAAAGTTCTGTCTCCTTCCAAAGGCAAAAGACGGAAAGACAAATGGAATAGAGATTTCTGCCAGCTCCCCTCCCCATCTCAGAGAAAGGAAGCCTCCCACATCCCAGTTGCTGGAAAGGACCTGAATTTAGGTTGCCCCCAAATGTGTGGAGGTTTCTTTCTGCAGAGGATCCACTGAAATATGTGGATTGCTAGTGCTGGCACTCCCATGACCTCAGTTGCCGTGGATAATCATGAGGTACAAGGAGAAATCCCAGACAGCAAGGCCCCAGGCTATATTTGCCTTTATCATGAATAGAGCATGGTAGACAAGTGCAAAGAGGAAACCAAAGTGTTTAATGAAAAATTGACTTCATATGTTCAGCTAGATTGTGGCAGACACCAGCAGGGCAGTGTCATGATGATGCAGGTCACTGGGAAAACCAGGGCAGCCCCTGGGAAAACCAGTACCAAGGGACCCTTGGCACAGAGACTGTTCTGCTTGCCCTTGGTCAGCAGTTAAAGTAGTGGCCTTGCTGCTTCTGACTTGTTCAGTCATCCACCCCAGTAAGTTTTAAAAGTCTAATTTAAAACAAGAGGCTTGAATTTGATTGCTTCAAGCATGAATCAGGAAATTTTGGTTTTCAGAGATGCTAAACGTCTGCAGCATCTACTGAGCTCAAAAGGCAAAAAGGGTGGCAGCTGCATGCTGAGCTGCAGGAGAACATTATACTTGAAGCCCAGCTACCCACTTACTGCACTGGGCTTGGATCTGGATGCTTCATTTAAAGAACCAGAGTTAAATCATTATGGTCTTTGACCTTGAACTCTGGGCTTCAGTTTTATCTTCCATGAGGCAATAGTAAAATTTACCTACAGTATTTTGAATCAAGAAAAAACAATGAAATACATCACAAGCTGCATCATTGCATAAGTGTACATTTTTATCGTGTTTATATAATCAAAAGTAGTGGAGCAGGCAATTAAAGAACACTTATATCCCTGTGATATCAATATCTTTGGTTTTTTGTGGGTAAGCTGTGACAGGGTATGCATACATTTAGCAAAATGCCCTTGAGAAATAAAATAATATGTGAAAATCATTTTTTATTTTGTGGTAAACGTCATAGCACTTTCTCAGATTCCATCCATCGGATGGATTTCTAGTTTATCTTACCTGTGAGAAATGACCTTATAACCTATGTGTGACAGTTGTTTGGCTTTTATTAAGTGCCCTGCTCACTGGTAGCATTGTGGCATTACTCACAGATATTTGTGTGCTACTACAGAAAGCCAAGGGAAATTATTATTCTTCTGTATTTAACTATGGTGTCTTCCTTTAGCCCCATGTCACTTAGAAGTATCTTGCACCAGGATAGTTTTGCTTTTAAATTGGAAAAAGAATATTGTTTTTTTTTTTTTTTTCTGCCTGTAGTTGGCTCTGGTGTTCATAGCTTTGGAACAGGCAGCTTTCTTTCCTGAAAACAGTTTGCCAGCTTTTTAATTGGCTTCTGTTTAAAGGAATATTTCTATGTAGAAGCTGTCACCTATATGAAGAATGAAGAGGTAAATTGATTTCCATGTAGAGTTCAAGGAAAGCTGTCAGAAAAGGAGGAAACACATAGTCCTCTAAAGAATTCTTCTGCTAAGAATAGGGGAAGAACTAAACCTAAATGAGTTTACTAATAAAGTTAATTTAAAAATTATTCTAAAGGATTGTTATTACTGTTATTACGAAGAGGTTTATTATAACTTTTCCTATTTTCAATCTCAAATGCCAGCAGTAATGACATCTTCCATGAGAATCATGTTCATTATAGCCCCCTGGGGCTGTGCACTCTCCTCACCTTTTTTATCTCTGACTCTCTCCTCTCGTTTTCATTCAGCATAAGGCACAATATGAATGCCCTGTCATGGGATCCAAGCCATTGCACACATGCCAGCTTTTCTGAAAGCAGTTGAGAGTCTGCATGTGAAAATGCACCTTTGGTTAAAATAGTGTCCACAGCAGTGGAACTACCAGATGTTTCACAGGCATCACTGATGTAAGAATACTGGAAAAGATAATGCTCCACATCACAAATGGGAGCTTTGGTTGAAGGCAAAATAATGAGAACAATTAGTATTCCCAGCATAATGAGATTAAAAAATGCTGCAATAGGTGTTCTGCATTATTAAAAGGTGTTCTGATAAGGGTTCTTCTGCAAACACAAAGGCAGAATTATGCAGAGAAAGGTTTTAATCTAATTTATTTTTCATGCCTTTTATTGACAAATAGCTAATGAAAATTACTTACATTTGCACTGTATCTTATCAAGCACTGCTAATGAAAAACCCCACTGTTTTGCATGTATGTTGCATCATTTCATAAAAGTTTCATCAGCCTATGACTTAATAAATAAAGTTGTCACTCAAGTCTCATTTCCTGCCTGACTACAACGAATCAAAATGGACATTGAATTAATGCTGAATATTGTCTGTGTTTGATGAGGTCCCCGCAAGATCTCCTTTCTGTCACCTTTAATGCACTCTGCTTGAGGGACTTCTCTGATTTCCTATTGTTTCCAGAAAAACATGAGATATTACAAATGTGTCCCTGACTTCATCTAATTTATGCCTTTGAGGATTTTTTACAGGAGTGAAGAAAAATTTTAAAAAATGAGGACATTCATCATTGCTTTACAAGACTCCTAGTCACAAGGGCTTGCAAAAGTAGAAAAATAAGTACTACATTTTGTTTGTTCTGTGTCTGTAATAGTACAACTGAAGTGTTAATATTTTAAGTAGGTGTCATAGGTTCAGGAAACATAGGCTCCCTCCTTCCCTCTCTCCCTCCCTCCCTTCCTTCCTGCCTTCCTGCCTTCCCTCCCTCCCTTCCTTCCTTCCTTCCTGCCTTCCTTCCCACCTGCCTTGCTGTCTCCTACTCAGACTTTTGTGAGTAACATTTGCCCTGGCTGTGGGGGTAGGTGAATTTCTTCTCTCCTATCCCCTTCCCATTTACCACACAGAGTTACAAAGCTGATTGTTACTGGGTTCTGAAAACTACCTGGAACAGAACAAGAAACCATTAACATTCTTAAAGGAAAAGTTATGTGCAGGTAGCCAGGATGTTCTGTTCTGTTTCAGTAAAATGAGGTATCACCAATGAGAGAGCTATAAACCACCTAATTCTTTTTATGCTGTAGCTGAAATGGGTCTGCATTATTGATATTTATTTATTTTCTTGATGATTAGCAGTGCAAGAATGCTTAAGAACAAATACAATGAAACCCTTCCAGCTCATGGTGACCATGCCATTATTTCCATCTCCCCTGAAGACTCATGTTGAAGTACAAAGTCTGTCCTAGGCCACACCATTTTCAAACATGTTAAAAGTGTAGTGAAATAAGCACAGAATTCCTGCTCTGCATGGTTGATATCAGATATAACTGCAGTATTAGATTGTTTAGGATTTTATTTTATTTGGACAGAATGCAATAGGAATCACAACCTGAGCTCTCAATTACAGCTGCATTCTAGAGTGCAGACAATCTCAACTAAAAATAAAAATATGTGATGAACACAGATCTTCTTGTTGGATAATACACACAAGTGTCTTCATTAACCATCCTGAGTTCTGCCTCAAGCTGTGTAAGTGCCTTGCAAAAGATATTAATTTTTTGTGTTAATGTTTGTGTCATCAGATGTTCTTATTTACACAGTGGGTTAACACATAGTGTGAATTTGCACACTATGTTTAGAAGTGTTGTTTCTATGTGTTTCTTGCATTAAACATACAATCCTCTTACTTCCATTAGTGAAGCCATCTTCATTTTATTCAGACAAATTTCATAACTACTTTGTTGTGAAAATCTGTCTGTGTTCAACATACCATGATATTGATGAGTCCTGTGGCACGAGTGGAGGAGAGGTGAGCCATCTTCTCACTTCAGGTGAATGCCCTCCCCAAAGACCCTCAAGAGAACATGGCCAAGACTCCTCAGGACTCATTATATGAGAGACCTTGTGCGGAAGAGGTGGCTCTAGAAAGAGAGAAGCAGTGCTCTTCAGTCACTGGAGAAGGAGCTCAGTTCAGATGCATGATTTAGAAGCCTGGGCAATTTCTATGTGCAGATGTGGGGCCTGTCTCTGTGTTGCTTTTGTCTTGTCTTCCTGAAGTAAAAAACTGTAATTCCAGAGTAGGTGCATATGGTCAGCCTTGTTGACTCCACTGAAGGGACTAAAATCCCTTAGTTATTACTGCACTGCATGCCTGGAAATTAATCCACAGCCTCTGAATGAGAACAAACTATACAGGTCTGTTGAGAGGCAAACTTGGACACAGATCAGAGGATAATCTCTGCCAGAGTTCTCACCACAATAAGCACACAGAGATGTGTGCAAATGCAAAGTGATAGACAACACTTAACTGCGGACTAATACAGACATATTTTGGAGAGAATTAAACTAAAGTTTGTCAGTGGATGAAACAATAGACATTGGTCCCAAGGCTAAAAGGTCTAGGAAAAGGCAAGCAGGAACAAACCAGTGCTACAATCCATTAAAGCAAAGGACACAGGGAATGAGGAACTGAATCCCCTGACTAGAGAGGCAACTCTGCCTAGACTTCAGCCCTGCATGTGTGTGCACAATGTGAAAGGATGCCAGAAATGCAGCAATAGAACTTTTGAAAGGACCCTTTGCAGGAAGAAAAGAGGCTACGGACTACATGACTGTAATGGGCTGCCTCATAACAAGGCAAGCTGTCCAGCTAAACTGGAAATAACTATCTTGTGGATGATATAGCTGCTTAATAAAACATGCAAGGACCAAGTATGCAGCTCTTCTGATCCATTCTTGGCTATTGCCTTAAACTTTTCAAGTGGTGCTTATTTATTGCTCTTAATACAACTACCTGTCTAAAAAATGGTAACTAGTAACAAGGTGTCTTACCTTCATTTATACCTCTCCATTGTATCCCCTAGAAGCTCCAAACATTGCATCCCCTAGAAGCACATAAACATTGCTCTCAGCAGGCAAATCCACACATTATTTGATTTTCATGAAGTCTCTGAGGTAGAACTTGATTTGTGTTTGATGTAGTTCTCACAAAAAAACCCAAAAAACCACCAAACAAAAAAAGGAGAAAATTAGTATGCAGCAAAATGCAGACACACAGAGAGCTGGACACTGTTCAGATTTAATGTTTGCCTCTTTCTGATTTATTAACCCAATACAGATGCACCTGTTTCTTTTCAGCAGTGTCCTATTCTCTCCCGTTTTCCACTTGCACTGCCAGAGGCACAAGAATAGCTGGTTTGCCAAAATGTGCACAGCACCTGCTGGCTGGGGAAGGATGAAGACCTGAAGTAGTCACAATGTCATTTAAGCACAGGTATATTCCTACATCCTATAGGAACAACTAAAAGTATCACACTTTATTTCAACATAGTGTTTTGGCAGAAGAGCAGACAAATAATTCTTATTGATGGCAAAGACAAGTAATCATAAAACACTAATTCTTCATAGTTCTTCCATGTGAAACCTCAGCGAAGTCACATGGACCACGGTTTTCAATCCTGCATTCATGAAATTCTTCCCAAACCACCACGAGCACTTGACCCTACATTGGGTCTTAAGCATTCAACAAGTGCAGTTCAGCACTCGGGAGCCTTACGGATAGCCCAACACACTCACCTCAACCCATCACCCACACAAACACATCCTATTGCTGCAAGCTACTTGGAAAGAGTATTAAAAGACTAATTCTTCTGGCAAGGAACAATATGAGAGCTGAGCTACAGAGCGATTTATTTCTCTTTGTGTAGTTACTAGCCACCAGATCAGGGATCTCTCCTTTACATATAACCACTGTGTGCTCACTGAAAACCAACAAGCTAAACCCAAACTCTTTTAAGATTTTATTTTAATGAATAACCTCCCTCCAGTTTATCTGAAATGCATATGAAATTGCTAGCTTCCCTAGTTTCAAATCAGAGCAACAAGGTTTGACACGACTAACTGCCCATAAACAATGAAAATAAAAAATGCTTTCCTGCCTTAGTGTTGTACAGCTTGTGAGGAGACTTTCTGGAGACGGACTATATACCCAGATACCATGTCTGAGGATGAAGGAACATGTAAGGAAAGCAAATCAGAGGCACTAAACCTTTTAAAGATTTCATTTAGGTACTATCCTTCCAATGTTTCAAATAGCAGCAAGAGGAACTGTGTGTTAGGCAGGATCTTGTGGGGCAGACACAATCCCATGGCCACCTTCCCTCAGGAGGCACCAGGGCTGCTGGACCCATGGCTGCCATCATCCTTGTAACTCCTTCCATTTGCTCAAGGCTGGCAAGCAGCATCTGCATCCTGCACCAAATAAACCCGCCTGAAGGGTCACAGGCAGCATTGACTGAGCAATGCAAGGCAACAGTGCAGAACACATGCTTTGTGTTTCACCATTCGTCAGGTATTGCTCATGCTAATGAAATTGTAATTCTTCCTGAGTGGGGATAGCAAACTTACTGTAAAAATCAGTTTAAATGTTTAGTTACTTTGGTTACTGAAATAAGAACTCTGAACAATTTCTGAACTTACATAATATTCTTGTGGGAGAAAATAGTCTCTGCAATATATGGATGTTCTGGGCTGCTGTGGAATAAATACAACTTTCCTCTAACATTTTAACTAAAGATTTTCTGGAAAATAACAGAATAAACCATATTAAAAACCCCTTTACCCCAGGCTACTATAATGAAGAAAAAGTGTTCCAAATATGAACTAATGAAGTACAAAGTAATGAATATTTAATTTGTATAATTTACCAAAGTGCAGTTAGGAATCCAAATTACATTCTTCACAAACAAAGTGTTCATTAGGCTTTTACTGTAGCTTGCACGCAATCATTACATTTTTTTCCTGTATTACTATTACTATGGTATTACACAAAGGTGAATGAACATCTCATTGAGAGTGTCTAGAAGGTTCAAAGGAAGAAAAGGAAACAAGGCAGGCAGTGGTGTCTATTAAATTTAAATAAGCTACCTGTTTACAGTGAAAAAGATAAAAGACTAAGCACAGCAAAAGAGCAACTGAGAAAAGGAATAGAAAAGGTAATTGAGTTTTACATTATGGGCTTCTTCACTTGGCAGTGTGAATATTATTGAATTAGCCCTATTACTATAAAGATTACACAAATGCAGAACAGTGTGAAGGCTTGGTGTGAAACTTTAAAAATATCAGTGGAGGTGAGATAAGTGCTACCAAAACTGTGCACAGGAATGTATCAGAGAAAGAATATAGTGTGTTTTTTTTCTTTTCAATAGAACTGAACTATGGTGTGATGTGAATTTTAATAGAAGCCCACAGAAAAATGAAAATGGGAACAGCTAGAAGAGTCCATGCACAAAGGGAAGGATTTCGCAGCCAGAGCCTGCACAGTAAATATCAAGAGGTGAAATATTTGTATTAAAGAGAATGTCCTTCATACCATAGCTTTATTTAACAGACTATCCCTTGACACATCCTCTCTGTCTCTAGCTTACCAAGTTGACTCTGGTGCAAGGTCACATATTTACCTGAAATATGGATTTCACATTGTTTCACAGGTTCTAAGTGAGAATTAAAGGTCAACAAATTTAAATTACTGAATGTGGACCTAAAAACTGTGCTCTTTTTGAGTGTAGAAGATTGAACCAAAGAGGTGCTGTATTGCTTCATGCTTTTTTCCAACTTTTACTTCTTCAATATAAACCAAATTTATATCTGGTCCCTATACATTATTTACTTGGCTACTAACACAGATTTTTCTGTAAAGCACCTCCATAGGGTGTTCAAATAATCTCTAAATTGATAGCAAAACACACTCAATAACTCACACTTTTCTTCCAGAAGGTAACAGGGATACCCTGTAAAAATAATTGACTTAAAATCAGGCTGCTTTTTCCATGCCTCATTGAAGTGGGAAAGTGGGGCTACTGTACAGGAGTACTTCCTCTGGCACCAGGGATCCTGATTAACCATAAGAAGTACTAGTGCCTCAGGCTGGCAAGAAAGCCTAATTGGGTATTAAAAGAACATTATTTTTGACAAATTTTACATTCTAGGGGTCTATATAGGCAGCATGCTGCATTCTGCATTTTGTCTTCCCCATCTCTAAATGAAAGAGTGAATTACACTTGCCACGGGTCACTTCCATATATTCCTGCACCTTACTCAGCACTGTAAGTTAGCAATGTAGCCCAACTGGAAGGAGTTTTGGACAGCTGGCAAGCAGAGTCCAGGGGGATCTCCTGCCTGTTTGATGCAATTCCTTCCCACTTGAAGACAGAGCAGACAGGTAGTTGCACAGCCTCCCAGGATCTCAGCCCTGGCAACTTCAGGTGTTGTCAATGAAAGAGCCCAGCAGGGTGCTGGACTCGTATCCCTCCATTTAGCAAGCTGTTTATAGAACATGGGAATGCAGCTCGGAAATGTGCAAATGATGATCCACGAGAGACTGATGACAGAAGGTGAGCAATTAAAAAAAGTGAAATTAGAGGAGAGATGCAAGCTACCATCTAAACATAACCAGTGATAGGTCCTGAACGTAATTGTATATGAATGGACAATTTTCAGATTTTATCACAGATATTTCTCTTGATGTCTTATGGTAATTTAACAGAAAAGTGAGTAATTCCCATCTTTTTATTCCTCAAAGAGACCAGCAGTGATGTGACACCAAGAAAGCTAAAATGAAGCACTACGATATGGAAAGCAGAGGTGAGTTGAGTCCACAGTAGCTGCTACAGCACAGGAAAATGTCATTGACCTCCCAGTGAAAGGTCATTGATCTCACTGCTTAGGAGCGTATTAGTTCAATGCCAAAAGACCAGTTTAATTTAATACCTCAATTTGCAGTGGACTCTATTTCCATGTGCCTTAGCTGGGCATATCAATATCTCCCCTGTGAGGCCAGTGCAATCTTGCTTGAGTAGCCAGCTGCAGAAGACAGTCCCTTGTTCAGAATAGGATGCTACACCAAAGAAATCAGTATGATTTCCTGGAAGTCAAAGAATATTTTAGTTTTAAGGACTATGACATAATCCTACAAAATACAGATGTTTGAAGATGGTATCCTTGAAAGTCCATGGACCAGGTTTACCTGAGAGTAGAGGTGCTATGCCACCACCCCCAGATGTGTTGTGCAATGGGAATGCTGACTGTGACAATCTGCAGCCTCCCAAATACCTTATAAGCTGAACCAAATCCAACTGCAGACATTCAATCTTTTGTTCTTCCTCCTCCATTTCTGCCTTCAAAAATTCCCTTTCCTTTTATTTTCTATCCCTATGGTAATGCCTACTACCCTGTGCAGGTTTGTCTCCATCCCATTGGAGCTTTAGGTGTGCATTGGTGAGGAAATAACAGCTCTGAGATCATAAAGTTAACAATACATGGGCTTAACTAAGACCTGTGATGATGATAATTGCTTCATGTTCTCAGCCATGTCAACTATCCAAAGGCAAACACTATGAAAAGCGGTATAACAGGGGTTAGGCAGTCACTGAATATGCCAGACAAGACCCAGCAAGCCCGTGTTTTGCATATGTCAGGCTGTTACCATGGAAAAGACAAAAGAAAGGAAAGTTGGTGGACTAGAGAAGGACATGGATGTGCATATGAAACAGCACTGAACAGACATGAGCTGAGCATGGCAAAGAGAGGAGTGGTGTGGCCAGGGCAGCTGCCCCCAGGTCAGAAAGCAGCTACCCGATACTGAGTATTTGCCCTCCAGTCAGCGCTGAAATGTGTTTTAGCCAAAGCCAAATGACAAAACAGGAGCTGAAATTGGCCAGTGCCTGTAAGTAGCCCCATTCCTGATGAAATAACTATGTGTTGATGAGTAGAACAGCAGATGGACATTTTGGAGGAAAACATAGTACAAAATGACAAAATTCTGTGCTGGCTACAGAGTTGGTTAGGTATTAATTGAACCATCTTCATCTGAAATAGCAGCAAAAGAGAAGTGGAATATTCTGGATCTACAGCATCACATATGATGTGAGCTGTAGATCCAGAATATTCAACCTCTTCTTACAGGTTTGCTGCATCACTGAACCAGTTCTAGCACGAACTGTGGATTGGATCATTTTGTAGTGAACCGTGTTCTTCTGGTTTCCCAAAAGTGACTCAGCAGCAATGCTGGTATTGAAAAAACTGGTGTCTGGTTCTGTTGGTAGGGAGTGGGATATTACTCTTTACTGTTAAACTGTGGATGAAATGTAAATATTTTCACTGTGTCTAGTGGTTCTCGGATGCAGCCATGCAGTGCTCCTCAGGTGAGCAACCTCTGAGAATAGTGTTTGCTGTTTGGCCCTTTTCAGGCTCATGCTGGTAGCACCCAGCTCTTCCTTAAAGTGGGATTTTTATAAGAAATGCTTCCCTACTATAACTCCAGAAATATAGTTAATTAGACTGGGGAGTAAGTAATTTGTATTGTTGTATTTTCAGCCCCAAGGGTGGGAGACCCTCTAATACCCTGCCTTCTTCCTCCTGCAGAAACTGGGAGGAGTTCCCACAAAAGAAATGAGGTGAGAGTGCAGAGTGAAGGTAAGCCTGGCTCAGATGAAAAGATTAAAGGCAATTTGCTATTCATATGGAAATGACTTTGGAGCAATATTCTATAAATATTAGAAATTTCATCAGTTTATTTTTATCATATGTAAGCATATTCCTTCTCCTTCCTGAACATAAATGAACTGGCTTAATCCTACTCTTTTTCATTTAATAGAATTATTATCCCTTTTGCATCTCCCCTGCTGCTTCATATCTCTGCTGAGTATTTATTAAGAACTAGTAAAATTCATGGATTTTGCTTGCTTGCCAGGTACAGAAAAATACAGAAAATAGGCAAAGGGCAATCTTTTGCGCTTACTCAACAGGGAATGCTATGGCTATAACACACTATTAGCTTATATAAAGAAAAGTAGTAAAATAGTTGAAATGAGGCAATAATTTTCATATCTCATGACCCAATCTTATAAAGGGCTGATGCTGCAGTTTTCACAAAAAAACTGGGATGATAAACAGGAAAACTGTGGAAGTTTCAGTTGCACAATAGTACATTATGGGAGACACTCAGGACCAGAAAACACAATTTTTCAATATGTTTCAGTCTGGGCATAAGCCTAATAAGTTTTGTCTGGAATAAAGACTTTGCATTGCAAAAAGCTCTCGGTCTTCCCCATTCCCCAAATCAATTTCCTTTTATCTGTTTTATCCCCTTATTTTTTTTTCAACATTTATCTTTATTCCCTATTTTCTTATGATTCCTCCAAAATCTTTCACTTTCTCCAGGGACCTACTTGTTAAAATTCTATTCACTGAAAGAGGAGATAAAGACCCCACTTCTCAAAGAAATCTGTACATTTAATTCTCATCAAAAAATGTGGGCTCATGTTAGCATGTTTGATATCTAGAATTCAAAATATATCTCTCAAAACATCTCTGAAAAGGAATTATATTCATTGTGCATGGAAAATTCTCAGCTCATATTACTAGTTAACATTTCTTGCATACCAGTAAATAATTTTGATTATTTTAATTTTATGACCACATCCTAATTATAATAATTGACTACATATATAAATCCTTTAGCATGTTAAAAATATTTTTTCAAAGACTTGATAATATGTAGGAGTCATCCAAATTGTGAAAAATCTGCAGGGAGACCTTCAGAAATAATTAAGAATGTTTTATTCAGGAGTTAGTAACATAAGGTGTAAATTTTTTGCCTCAAAGTGTCACTTTGCATCCATAATACAGGATTATTTAAAGATTCCTGAATATATTCTTGGCCTTGTATTTGTTTTTCTGTGTGTGTACACATATATAAGTAAAAATGTACATATACGCTATACATGTACATATTACATATATATGCTCTGTGCATATATACACACACACACACAGACAGACATATATATATATCTATCTCCATCCATCACACATATGCTCTGTGCCTATACACACACACATAGACATCCATCCATAGATAAATATTTAAGTTCTTCCCACACCTAGTTTTGTGGAATGCACTGTGTATTCTTTATTTTTCTTATAAACCCACAAGGATGTAGAAAACCATGCACAAGTCCAGCAGTCATATAGAACATCATGTTTAAAATGGTGATCAGTCCCCAAAGGGGGATAGTGCATGCATGTATGCACAAAGCATGTCTAAAAAAATTAAAACTGATTCAATGTCCTCATTACCTCCATCAATGATGTATAAAAGGCAGGAGGATTTGTAGTCTGGTATCACTAAAGACTGATTCAAGATAACTAAAAACATGGGACCACAGTGTAAAATTACCTTGATCAGACACTCAGAGAAATGATAAGAATCACCATGCTGATGGCCTGGGAAGACCTTGTAGATTTGCAGGATTCACATAACATGGAAGGATGCTCAGAAATAGGGAACAACAACCCACATTACAGACTGGTTTCGTTTTAGGCAACTGGTAGGACAGAAGTTTACATGTGTCTTCAGTTATTGCAGAATATGTACTTTCAGCTCTGGATGGAAACTTTCAGGAGTAACCTGAGTAGGATGAATGTGTAGGACTGAGAAACCATTTTGTAAAAATTCTTTTTTTAAAAAAGGAATTGTAGAGAAAAATAAGGTGAGGGAGTTGTGACATAACCCTCACTTACTAATCACCTGCTCAGGATATATAAAAATCTATAAAAGGACAAAGGGATCCCAGTCTATGACTTTCTGGAAAGGCAAAGCCTGAGCACCTGTGAGTGGCAGAAGACCTGTCATATGATAAATGGAAACAGCATTATCACCAGTGGATCTATAGAGATGATGACTGGTTGGAAGCCTCCACCCCTGAAGAGGACCAGAGACTGGACACTACAATAGTTTAAGTGAAACTGCGTCACAATATCATAATGGCATCCCAGTTAAGTTTCCCTTTAGTTATTCCCTATCCAAGTTTTTCTTCTTCCCATAATCCCCCTTAAGGGTCTCTTTCCCACCTTTTGAGCCTGCCGTACTGCCAATGGTTGTTATGTTTGGTTCCCTACTGGTTGTTAGATATTTTATTGTTCTCTGTTATTGGTGTGTATCCTGATTCTCTTCTTATCCAATGAGGATCAGGGTACTGTCCATTTTTCTGGACTCCTCCCCCCAAACCCCTATATAAGGAGACACTCACCTCCAATAAACGCTCTTCATTCCTGCCTCCTGACTCATCTATGTCTCCTGCACATCATGTCTGGAAGTGGGGTCGGAGAGCCATTCTCATTCCCACTGGGGAACCGACATCAATGGGCCCCACCTATGAACTTCTCAATCAGACTGAATCTGTCTCATTAACTCAACCCCCTCACATTATGAATGATTTGAGCTGGAGGAGCAGCTGAAATACTTTTTCACAAGGTAAAGAAAAAGGGTGCAGGTCATAATTGGTGCTGTGCTTATGTCTGCCCTACTCTTCACCCTGCTGAATAGTCACTGCCATAGGCGAGCTTAGGGAAAGCTGATAAATTGACATTAAGCAAATTCTACTATATCTACTATATTTAAATGAATAATCACATTGAGAATTATCACTGAAGGAGGAAAAGGGGTGTGAAAAATATTTATGGCCAATTAGAAAAGTGGAAACTTCATACAGAGACTTGAAAGCAAGGATTCCGAATTTGATATACTCTTGGGACCCAAGGAAGAGACCCAGAGGTGAGGCAGTGACATTTTGGCTGATCTGGAAAAATATGTGTCACAGAGGCTAATAAGTCACCTCCCAGAGAGAAAAAAGTCTTGTCACTGGCAGCGCTGGAGGTTAGGGGAGCAGAGATGACTTCAGGGGCAGCCCTGAAAATTCAGTTCTGGATATGAGATGGCAGCCAATCCAAGGTGAAATATCCAAGAAAAGGAGTATGAGTCTGAGAGCATGCATATGCAACGGAAGGAGAAGTAAATTTGAGAATTGTTAGTACAACCAAATGGATGAATCTACTCAGCAATGAGAAAAAAACCAGAGGAAGATGACAGCCATAGACTTGTGCTATTATTCATAATTGGGTATGTCTTTACTTCCCGTTTATCAACACCTCATTGAACTACCAATGTGCAGGTTCATAGGCAATTAACAAAATTAGGAGCATGCTGGAAATTACAAAACAGAGTAGTGAATGTATGGTTTTACAGGGACACAGGCAGATAGTTTAAATGACCTTCACTGTCCCAAATACCATAAAGGCACTTCTCGCTATACGAGTTCATAAGCTGACTGCAAACTTTCATGCAGACAGAAGTATGACATCTGTCCAGAGAAAGTATATGGAAGCGTACTTGGCCCTGTCAAAACCTTAACATTGAAGGTATTGCTTTCCTGATTTTCTCAGGACTGATCCATTAAAGCACTGTCATTTTATTATACTTCCTATTTCAATAAGGTATTTAATGGTAAACAATTCACCACATGATCTCTGGTGAATGTCAAAGACTCATTTGTAATGAAATAAACTAAAACTGCCAAAAGTTAAAAAAGCAGATGTGTAAAACAAACCTTTGCCTTTGAAATTAACTATTTTTGAAACATTCTCGTTACACCAAAAACAAAGCAGGGAAGTGAACCAACAAGAAACCTGGAGAGACGAAAGAGGGTGAAACCACACCAAATGACAGATCAAAAACCTGGGGAATCGAGCAATATGCAAATAGTGGTAATCAACAAGGATAACAGGAAAAGCATGATCAAAGCTAAACTCTTCTGGTATGAATTACTCCTAGGATATGCTAGAAGTGCATTAGCACCCTGTAACCACAATGAAAGAGCCAAACAAAGTAATTCGTATCAAAGAGTAGCACACAGAAGGAAAGAATACATAATAAAGTAACACATGGTAACCAGGTTCCACCTCTTGTCTACAATTAATTTAAGAAAGGGGAAAATGACCACACTGAGATATATGACATTAAAGCAAAAACTAAGGAGGAAAAAAAAACCCAAACCCGGTAACAACAGGAAAAAACCAAACCAGCAGCCAAGATTCTGCATAAAAGAGCTGAAAGCATTTGAAGAACTGAAAACATGATGAAACATAACAAGCCTCTCAGGACCCATGGAACTAATTAAGCCACATTTCCTAGGGATCCTCTACATTCCTTATCTTCTCAGAAAATAAAACCACCTCCTCTTGTTCTTGTGAAACCCACCTCCAACATCTGTTAGATATCCTTTGCAGTACACACTACTACTCCTAGAGTCTTATGGGAACTCTTATCATTCTTCTGTGTCACTTACAGCCCCAGAGTATCCTAACAATCCCCTGACAACAACCTTTCCCATTTCCCTACCTACCTTCCATGTCCCCTATGACCTTCAATGACACCCTCTAGCATGTCCCATGTTCCTGGAATCCCCTCTTCGGGTTGTCCTCACTCTCATGTGTCATGTGCTTCACTAAGTCACAGGACTGCAGAGACTGGAAGGACTTCTGGATGTCTCCAGTCTGACCCGCTTCGCCCAAGCAGAGTCAAGTGGAAGAGGTTACTTGAGGCCATGGCCAGTTGGGTTTTGAATACCTCCAGGGACAGAGACTCCACAGTCTCTCTGGGACACCTTTGTCAGTGTTTGACCACACTCTGAGTAAACGAGCTTTTCTTATTTTTAAGTGGAATTAACTGGGCAATAACTTTGTTCTGTAATACTCAATACATCCCCCAGTATGACCAAATCTGAGCCATACCACATTCACCTGCTCAGAGTACCCTTAACCTCAAATCTGCATGTCTTGCACCTGCACACAGAGGTTGTCATCTCCCATGTCTTCTACCACTGTGTTTTCCTTGCTGGCCAGGCAGAGACTGTGCCCCTGGCCAGGATGTGATGGGCCATGTGCATGAACAGCTGGCAGCCTTTTGACTGCTAGGCAAACCAAATATAACCATCAGGGCTGACTTCCCCCTGTTTACCCTTGGCAATTGTCTTAATAAGGTACTTTCCTCTATATAATCATCACTTGAGATCACTCTGATATGTAACTGCCCCTTCACTGGGCTCAAAACAGATAGCAGATTTAAAAACTTTTGAAAGGTGCTAACAAAGAAAGCCCAGACTTAAATGAGGATTTTTATTTCTTCCCATTGACAGTGCTTTTAAGTTAGATTCTGAAGCTACCTTAATGTTTTCAAAGATGGGGGGAGTCAGGCCTACAAGTAATATCAGCACCTAGCCATAGACTGCATTGAGATGGTCTAGTGATCAAAAGAGAAATTTCAGATGTTCATGATGGATATTATTACCACTGCTCTTCAGTCAGGGTAAGTACTTGAGAGCCAATAATAAGGCCATTTCTGAAAAAAAGACAGCATACTTCACAAATCTTTAACCATGTGATGTATTCCATAAAAATCATAGGCACTGTGATCCCTGATGATTGGTCTTTTTAACAAAGCTTTCAGGAAACAAAATGATATTTGAGCAAGAGAAAAAAAAGCATGATGCCAAAATCACTGGATAAATCAGTGAATGACAATGAGCACACCTTAAACTCAGAGATATTTTTATTCTTCCAAGGAATCTGCAGAACAAGATTCATATAAAAATAGCTTGTAACAAAAAACAGGTTACCTGGGGAAAGGAGTAAAACTATTCCAAAATAGCATCTGAATCTATGAATGAAATGAACTAATTTGTAACACTGAAAAATATTGCAGAGACCAGCTTCCAGCTGAGACAAGTTTAGTAAAGCACCTCCTGGATTAGTATTTTGGCTCACCTGGTGGAAATATGTTGAGGGTCTCAGCTGGAGTCTCAGCTGTGCTAATATGCAGGACATACATCGGAAGTCCAGATACCAGATGGGGGATTTTGCTTGCTGCTTAAATTGGCTCTCATGGCTGGCCATCAGTTGGCAAACACATGAGCATTTTAGGTTTGTGTTATGCTAAAAAGCACAATAGCAAAGAGGTAAAATGAAGAATGTGACTACAAAGGTAACCCTATTCTCAAACAAACATAGATGTTATTGCTTTCTGTGTGATTGTAGGAGTCTTGTACTTGCCATTGAAATCTGGCGTGTAATGTTTCTCATTTTAAAGGCAATGTAAATAAAAAGATATCAGTGTACATGTACATACACATATACATGGAATTTTAGCTAAAATACTGGAATCCAGGAAACACTACTGATATTTATGTGTTTTGGAATCCCATCTGTGAGAAAGCTGCATACTAAAGTATGTAGCAAAGTATGCCCTTTTCTGCTTTAACATATTGAAGCTATGTCCAAAGCTACCTTTCATTGATTTAGGAGCCAGACATTTAACTGTCTTTGAGAAGCTTCAATTTGTTTTTGGCTTAACTTTTCCGCAGGGCTGAACATACATTTTTCAAGGACAGTATTGTATGGCCGGGTGAAACCAATTGCACAGCCTAAGACTATCCCCACTCCAAGTTTCATTATTTCAAATACAGTCCTATGCTCACCTATCAAAACAGCTCCCAGGTATGAGCTAGAGACCTGAGCAACTCAGAGTGCAAATAGGGTCAGTCTATGATGTTCCATATTCAAATGTCAATTCAGTTGGCTGGTTGATACTCTGGGCTACTAAGGCCACTAAGTACAACCTCAGTGTACAATATTTTCTATTGCATTTGGCACAATGTTTCAAAAAAGCCCTCCAGCTCTACAATCTTTGGATAGAAGACAGAATTTCACTAGTGAATCTCCCCTGGAGGACCTTATGGACACTTTTAGTTGTCTCATTCAGAAACTAAAATGAATCTGGTAATTCCAATCATCTTATGTACTCCTATAGTCAAATGATGCATATTAAGTTATTGTCAAAGTAGAAAATGTAGTAATATATTAGAAAAATATGCTATAATGGGAAGACATAAAAAATTACAGCTATTTCCACACCTTCCCATTTTACAGCGTCATTCCATATCAATCCGTATCTCTATGCTTTGCAATCTTTACTATCTTTTGTTTACTCCGACCTGCTTACTACTTTACTATCACTTTAGTGTATAACTATCCTTTTCAACTCAAGCCCCCCAGAAATTCCAACTACATGTCAGGAGAATTTGGATCAGGATCCAATACAGATGACATCTTGATCCCTTTGTGACCATTGAAATAAGAATTATGAACATCAGTGCCTGAGGCTACAGTGGTGTGTTGATTGCAGGTGATTCCAAATCGGAACATTATGTTCAAGATTTATACAGCTATCTAGGGACATCTATCTCATTTCTGACTTCCAGCTTTTGGCTAAACAGAGACCTCTTCTATTCTTAGAACCAAGTTACCTTTCCAGACAAAATAAGGGATTTTTAATTTTTAAATTTAAGAGCTTTTATGCTCCTCTGAAATGGATTAAACCCTTGAGCTGAGGTCAAGAATACATAAACCAGGTAAATTTGAGACAGAAAGACTAGTGTCTCAGCACAAGAATCCAAAAGAAAACTCTCTCTTTAAGAGAAATTAGTAATTTTTGCTGATAACTAGTTTTGATCTGTGAGCTAAAAGGATATCATCATGTGACTAAGAGGCAAATAATCCTCAAGTGGAACAATTAAATTCCTATCAATTGTGACATAAGGACAGAACAGTCCTCTAAAGCTCTGGAGGTGCCTTTCTATTTAATAAGTAAAGATATGCTACAATTACAGTGTTTAACTATTTGCAAAACCACTGTATTTTCTGTCTCTGCAAAATGACTATTCTAAACTGATTTGCTTTTAGCATGGTTGTTTTTCAAACCTCAAAAGTAAATATTTTCATGTTTCTTCATTCTTATGTGGTATTGAGCACTTTGGCTCTTTTTCCCCACAACTACAGTTCTGAGCACCATTTTGTATCCTGGTTTGGATCACTGTCACAGCCATATCCAGTGTCTTTATGCCAGGGGTGATGTTCAAGTTTGTCTTCCTACTCAGTAAGCCACTGTGCAAAGGACAAATGCCCATGAGCACTACATTTTGACTGAACAGCCATGGGACACATTTCCTGCATAGCTGTCTGTGCAAGGAGCCAACAGGTCTGTGTTCTGAGGATTTTATGGTGATGATCAAGGACATGCTTTGCAAATGGAACTGCTGGTGAGGGCATGTAGATGGCTCAAGCATGGATCTGGAGCTGAAACTGGTCTTACATACCCTTGCCCTGATTTAGACAAAATGCACCCCACAACCTCATCTTTGGTCAGGATCTATAGGGCAATACAGATTAGGCTTGTGGTACATCCCATAATTCACACAAGATCTCTGTGAGTGTGGTGTAGCTTTCTTCCTTACCATGCATCTAAGATTTTCTCCAGAGAAAGCCAGGACTTGAGGGGAGACCTTACTCATCAATCCAGGTTTCTCCTCAGCTGCCTGTGGAGATCTAGCCCAACTGTGCCATGAGGGACCAGGATACCAGCATAGACTGCACAGTCAATGTATAGGACCTCATTCGCCCCTGGGAGAGGCTCCTCTCTCTCCACAGAGAATACAGGGACCTTGGGGTAAGCAAGCCTCTGTCCTAAAACCTTACAGATAGGTGAGATGAGTTCAGACAATCTTTAACTGATGCAAGCTGACAGTCAGCATCCATTCGGGGGGCTCATACAGAGTACAATCAGGTTTAAGTCAGCTTGTCAATTATCAAAGCTTGTTTAAAAGAAATCAGAAATTCATTAAGAAACATAGGGAGATTTTATTAAAATGCTGATGTTTTGCAACCTTTTTACAGTTCAGGTATTTAGACCTCACCCTTAGTAAAACTGCAGTGATCATTGCCTCCCTGTTTAATAGGCATTCAACTGTTACAATTTACTTATTTGTTTGTTTATTTCTATAGATTTGGAGGTTTCCCTTTGCAATGCAAAATTTTTCCCTTAGTTTAGTACAGATATTTTTATTTTCAGCTGCAAGATAAAACTCAGTCATATAATAAAAAATCCTCTGTATGATACATATGTTTTCAAGAAGGCCCAGAAATGAATTTTAATGTCTAGAGTATTTGCATTTCTTCTTCCATTAAAGAGGGGAAGAAGTATAATCTCAGCATTATCCTGATTTATACTTTGTGGGAATGTATGTAAAAGAACATAAATACTATTACTGCAATTTTGTATCATATTTCATATGGGTTTTTTTTACTAGTGCTTCCCAGTTTCATCTGTTTACTGCTTTCCTCATGAAAGCAATGAGCATGTTGATATAAAATGTTACATCAAATACATCTGTGAACGTGCACTCCTGTTTACTGGATTTTAGAAAATAAAGAAGTTTGTTTCCAAGCTTCTGCTTTGCTAGAGAGAGAGGGGATAAACATCTTTGGTTAATATCTTTAAAAGTGCTGATAGATATAAAATATTGAGCTGCATTCCTGCTTCATTCATACGTTAAAAAGAGGTTGGAGGGTACTTAGGAAGAGAAGGAAATGAAATTAGAAAAATAGGATTGCTTGACAGGGTAACTAGAAAAGTCCCAGGCTCTGGGGTTGGTAATAATACTAGAATTAATGTAACTAGCCATATTGCTGTAGCCTGCAACTGTGGAAAGGATTCTGGAATAAAGGGAGAGGTTGTGTATGCCTTTTACATGTAATGGCAGTTTATTTCCTAAGATTGCTGTTGGAGCAGAAACCATATTTCACATTAATATCACTTAATATGTTATTCATTGCCCTGGGCTCCAGAAACGAGCAGTGAATTAGGTCATGGTGAATAAATACCTATCAGTGTCCATCAAATGACATTCCTCATCTCCTTTCCCTCTTTTTTCTGTTTCATGTGGTATCAAAATCTCATTCTGTTGTTTATCAGGCAGTACATGACAGAGCAAACCTTTCCGGGGGTGGCTATAAATATGTAGTTCCCATTACAGCTAGCATCAACCTCAATACAAAGGGTAAGGCTGATGTAAATCCCCCTCATTTTGATGAGGTATGTGCTGCATTTGGTCAAATGAGCACATCTTAAATGACCCTGAACTAATTACCTCTCAATGACGTGGCACAAGGCCAAACCAAGGGCCAGCTCATGGTGCTGGAGCTGAGGGATCTCCAGGCTGTATCCAGGTCCATCACTTCTTCTCCCTCCCCTTGCCTACAGGTTGACAAGAACTGATTTTAGCAAATGCTGGCTTATGGACAATGAGTTCTGAAGCTGCTAATCAGTAAATGACAGTTGCCCAACCTTTTTTTTTTTTTAAATGATCCCATTTTCTTTTTATCTCATGTCCTGTGCCTCAGACAGTTGTTGATATATTGCTATTTTGATACACATTGACATGTAGCTCCTGAAGTACTACAGAAGTGATGCAGGCTGCTGCAACAGTTAATTTATAGCCTGCAGACACAAGTGTAGTTTCTGGTGATGCCCAGATGTGTGCAGGTGACACTCCATCAGGCAAGAGGCAGTTCCTCACACCTTGGCATTACTGGATAATGGAAGCCTAGCAATCTACCTCATCAAAATATGATCAGAACATTAAAATTAATGGCATAGGCAAGATTAGTGACCTGCATTTAGCAATGCACAAGTGTTATACAAATTTATTTGCCACTGACATTTGTCCCAGACATGTCACTGGCTGTGTGATGGCTTTGTTGTGTTCAGTGAGAGCCCAGCAGTGCCCATCAGAATTAAAATTCACCAGGCACTGCCAAAGAAAAGTGATCAGAGGTCTATCTATAGAAGGGCTTCTTTTTTTGAAAACTGCAACCTGAATTAAAATAGGAAAAATGGCATTTTTTTCTGTTTGGTAATTCCAATCAGCTGATGGGAAGATACTGGTTTTTTGTTACCTGGCTGAGATGACAACTAGTTTTGACTATACAGTTTCCCGTTAGGGGAAAATTCAATTTAAATACCTAGTTAGAGACCTGTTACTATTTTAGGGGAATGCCCTGAAGGGCCTCCACCTTGTCCCTTCTATTTATGCATTCATACTTCTTTAGTTAAGACTGTGACAGCGAAGCTGTCATAGATACTGTATTTTCAAGAGGCCATGGGATCTTTTTTTAGCACTGTAATGTGGTCATAAAAATGTGGTTTGGACTGCAACCTGTATTACAAGATGTGAACCAAGAAGCAGACTCATTTGACCAAAGTAAGCCTTCCCATCTCAAGTAGCTGGATTTTTTGAAGTTCTACGTGTGTGAAGCATGAATACATTTTAGTGACTAGGATAAAATTTTGCTGGACTACCTTTGAGCAAGAGTTCCTGGCAGTACAGGGGAACACAGAGGAGCATGCATGTTCTTACTGAAGAAGAGTGTCTGCCTTTCTTTGGTGCCAGGAAAATAGAGACAAAATTTAGTATCATCCTGACAATAGTGTCACTGAGTTCTAGACTAAAGAACTGAGCCATGATTAACCCAATCCAAGGCTGACAGGAAAAATGTTAATAGTGGTGGCATAAGTAGATAGGACCACGGCCTTTCTTATATGTAGGTTTTGTGGGACATCAGAGAATTAGTCTGTGCTCGTGGCATCTGACTTGGCTTTACTTCATTCATTAGAGCTGCTTTTAGATACTCTTCATGTGGTGCACTTAGAAGAATTTTCCTGCCTGAAACATGGAACAAATATCTGTATCATTCAGGCAGGAATTTCACTTTTGCTGTGGCAAGGGTTTCAATAAGAAAGCCAAAATTGTCTTTTGCCTCAGCCACAAGAGCCCAGATTTTTAAAAACACATGGACAAATAGACAAGAGGGAAATATTCAGGGAAGTTGAAGTGAATCAAGGAAAGGTGGGAAGACAACATGAATAAGCTACAGCACATTAAACCTCCAAGTGACTGTTTTCACTTGAAAATAAAATGTCTTTAACCGGCTGTGGATAGCTCCTAGAAGATAGTCAAGTAAGAATGCCAGATTTACAAATTTAATTCACGCATCTCATCTCCTCTGGGTGCCATTGTGCAGATGAGCCCTAGTGAATACAGAAGAGTGACTCTTGTCAGTTAAACTGGATCTCTGCAGATAACTTCTGTCAAACTGACACTTTTAAAGAATTAAAATGTACTCAGATAAATACTCAAGCTTTCTACCTAGCCAAAGTTTCCACCAAATTTTAAGGAAGGACTGATCCAAACTTCAGATTCTGATCTCCAGAATGAAACAGGGGTTTTGGGGGTGAGGGGTAGAGTCCTAGGGTCTCTAGGTCAGTGGATGTAAGAATAGTGGAAGTAAGTAATGAGACTATAGACTTAAATATCAAGATTAATAATACTACCTGGTAAATAAAGTAGATGGAAAAAGCTGGGATGTTGTCTTGATAAAAAGCAAGATAAGTGTTTGATGGAAAGGAAAAAATTATGTTCCTATTCAGTTAACAAACTAAGTTTATTCAGAATTTGCAGATCCTGGACAAGACTTAAGGCAGTTCGGAAGGATGAAGTTTTAGTTTTGACTAAAATAGGCTAAAACAGTTGAATGTTTTTAAACAGTTCTCCCTTTCTTGAATATGGGCAAACACCACATTAGCCAGCAATTACAGCTCCAGGGGGATGTGCAGAAGAGAGCCATGACATCTAAGTCACACCTGAAAATGCAGTCATGCTTCAGGTCCATCTTCTGTCTGAACAATGATGGAATACACTGACACCACCATGAAAGGCTGGAGTGGTCCAAGGTGAAAACAGGGAAAAAGTGTTAGGGTTAGCCCTGAAGCAGAGAGGTAAATGAAGGGCTGGTTGGGTTAGGGCTCATGTTTACTCAATACTAATTACACTAGGTTGAACTATTTAACATGACACACTGCAAAGCCTTTTCTTGTCAAAAGGATGCTGGAGATAGCCATATTTGTATTTACAGTAATTTGTGCTGGTGTGTGTCATCTCAGCAGTCTCTTCTACACAACATCTGAGGATATGAACAATTTTGTATTGTCCTTCGAATTATCTAGGGTGCACGAAACCCCCAAAGAGGTTGGGATTAAAGCTGGGGCAGCTCTATCTGACAAATTCATTACAGATAAATTGGTATTACTGACCATTTTTTAAAGCTACTGGACACCAGATTTGGCTGACTGATTTAACAGTGTTCTTTTGTCTTTTCCCATGAATAATTTTTATCTTCTCTTCCTTTCAAAGCTGAATCACTTCCCCTGAAGGACAGTAAGCTTGATAAGGTTCAAGCTAAGCTTCTTGAACTTAAATCCAGCATGGATATCCCCTGACTGAATCAGCTTTCACTTGAATTTTGTGTATGTAATATTTCATACAGTTATACTCCACAAAAACTGAAGATTCTGTGAATTCTAGTGATAAATTAAATCAAGTGCTCCTCCAATGTGGAAGACAACTATCTTCGGAATTAATGGAAAGAGACAAATGGAATCAATCCCTGGTATCTTGGTTCTGTCCACTCTGCACCAGAGGACATTCCAGAGAAAAGACCTTCAGTGGCAGCTGAAGCCTGAAATCTGATAATGTGAGAACTTCAAACTGCAAGGTATGAAACCCATGAAGAATGGTACACTTCATCTGGACTGTAGAATCAACAAGAATTTAATAAGTTAATCAGATCATCACTGTTTGAGTGCACATAAATTTGAATTGTTTCCCCATTATGAAGTGCTTGTCTGTAAATTATTGCAGAGAAAGCCATTTTCAAATTAATGTTTTAGCTATTAGAAAATACAAAGGGCATTTTCATTAACTGGAAGCAGCTTTTCTTCCTCTCTCTTTGTCATTCCCTTTGTTAGTAAGAATCAGTTTAGTGCTCAGATTTATTGATGTGTATGATTCAGTGGCATTATTTGTTTAGAATTTGTCCTATACCTGGTGGAATAAACTCATTAAGTGCAAATGAATAGTTATGTAGTCATCAACTAAAATGAGTCATTGCACTTCTCATTACAGTGCCTTTGAACGCAGCTGGAAAGAAAGTCTCTGTGAAGGTTACAGCTTCCCTCTCAGAGGTAACCACCATTCATTTTCATCCCATCTTTGGAATGGCTTCTTGTTTACAGACAGTGAGACTCATTCTTCAGCAGAAGATTGTGGATCCTTCTTCCAAGTAAGAATGTATCAAACCAGTCAGCAAACTGTTTCATATTTCTGCTACCACAATGCATTTTTTTCCCACAGTATATAGAAGCTCACATTTAGTAAGGAGAACTTTGGAAAATCCTTTAAAGTCACTATTTTTGGAGATAAATATGATATACTGACGGACTTTGTATACTAAAGCTGACAGACTTTCTGCCATTGAAGGCTGAAAGAAGAGGAGCAATTGTCGACTGCAGGACTCACTAGGTTCTCTATTTCAGTAAAACTGCCCACAAGAACAGGAATTCCTCATCTCAGTTAGAACTCCTGCAAAGGAATGTACTGTAAGCAACTAAGGCTAACTTGAGCATGGACTTCGACTTCTCTTTTTGAAAAATAAGTGTTTCCACAAGCTTTGTCTATTTGTTTTGATGCTTCATCATATAGGTACATTGAACGCTGTTTTGCTGATACTCATACCTTGCTAGCACCTATTTTGATGTCCAGTATGATAGGGAGTTGTATAAGATGCTAGCAGTAAGACAATACATCTCAAAGGAACAAAGGATTCCTGCTCACTTTTTACTGGCAACTGGAATAGAGGCAAGTATCTATGAACTGATACACCGTTTTTCAAAGTCAAAATGCATCACAGTGTATTTAGCATAAGCCTTTTGAAAATCCTGTTGTTTGAGAGCTGTTTCACTGAGAATGCTGTATGCTAGAAAAACCATATGGAAAAAATCACACTAAAATTCACAGTATCCAATCATCTTGTTCACAGCTACAAACAGCTCAGTTACTTGAGTTTTTCATCTAAACAGTCTCAATACATTTTGTAAGCATGCTGACTATGTTTCTTCTCCCTGCTTGCTGAAAGCCTGAGTTCATTTGTCATGAGGCCAGAGACATCTCTGAAGGAAGTATCAGCTGCTTCTGCCATTTGTAATATTGTCCTTAGGCCCATGCATTCCAAAATACTTTGGAATCCTTCCACCTGTCTTTACAATGCTTGTGGAGCTCAGGTATGGTTGCAACAGTGTTTACACAAGATCAGAGCCAATGCCTCTGGAACTCAGCAGGATTTTTTCTTTCAAGGTCTGCGTATTTCAGGCAGAGCATGCCTACGGTTGCTCTTCACTTTAGACAACTTAGCAGGAATTAGTTCTAGTTCCTTTTCTTCTTTTTCATTTTTTTTTCCTCTGGCACAGCAACATAATTAAAGACCCGGGAAGACATTGGAAATACAAACAATGAGATCTTGGATGTAGCGCATATAAAGTTTGCTTCAATTAGGAATGCAGAATTGTATTACACAGCACATTAAATGGCACATTAGCAGATGTAAATGCTTCCATCAAATTAAAACTGGTTAGTTTGTTTGTTAGATTATTTTTTGTTACAGTAATTGTGTAGTTTTCTGGTTTTCAACAGCAAACATAGAAGAACTGATTCAATGCTTCTCTACATGTGGGTTCTAGATGTGGACAAATACATCTTTTCTCCCTGGACCACTGCATGCAACATGGCACATGAAAGCAGCAGAGACAGGGAATGTTCTTTTAAACTGCACATTTAATTCCAAGAAAACCCCTTCACTTAAAGATTTAAAACTCTAATTAATTTTAGGTGTATTGTGCAAACTGCTCCAACTATTACCTCTGGGCAGAGCAGCCGAAATGCAGGAATGCAAAATGGGTAACCTCAATTTGGTTGAAAAAATCTGAGTTATTTCCCAAAAGTTTTCTCAGGGAAAGACATTTCTGTAAAAAGAAAGCTTTTCAGCGCAGGAGAGCAAAGCAGGAGTCAGAAAACAATGCAGAAAGTACTGTTGCAGCAGCTGCTATGTCTCCATCTGAAGCAGATTATCTCACCATATAGATTTGAGGTGTAGCAATGCTGCACCTCTGCCAAACTTAGTTCACAGAGCCTTTTTGGCCTCCATCAGTGTCACTGGGAGAGTACAACAAAACAAAACACAACTCTACTGAATCTCAGTCCAAGTATTTGAAATTACCTCTCCATGGGGTACCCTCAAGGGGGGAGCCAGAGACAGGGCTGTCCTACCAGTATGTGTGGAACACTCATGACTCCTTTTGGCATTTCCATTCACTTTTCCTTTCACAGTCCTCCAAGATTCCTCACATGTCCATGAAATGCTGTAATATTTGCTCTCTGAGCTATTCAGTCATTCAATTTTGAATGAACTCACTGTGTAAAGCATCTCGGTAATACTATCTCATTTTCTCACTTTTATGTTCTTTTGCCTTGTAGCGAAGTCACACAGAAATGAGAAACAAAGAGTAAAGTCTTCTTTTCAGAAGGATCACGAGAGTTCGTATTTCTTGATTGGAAGACTTTTGATTCTGAGCAGAGGAAAAGCCCCAGCAAAACCATACCTTTGCTCACACATTGCACTTGTCTCAGTGTGCAAAATTAGATCATTATAAGCTGTAGCAGCTTAATCAAGCAGCCTTTGAAACACAAAGGCCTCTGCATCAAATGGACTTAAGGGAGTTCATTATTCTGGGATTTGTTTGTTTAGTTTTTTAACTATTGCTACCATAAAGTTTAAAGTCATTCACATTTCCACCAAGTGCTTGCTGCTGACTATGAGCAATGAAGTTTTGGATCCAATTATACCTGTGCTTCCATCTGTTGCTGCAGAAAGCAATTCTATCATTGTTACTTTCTTGCTGAGACCAATTTCTTGAACTCATTTAAGATACCTGTTACCCTGCGCTCTTCTTCATTGACAGTGTCAGTGGAATAGCTGCTTTTGTATTCAAATATCCTGAGCACAAAAATTATCCGTTGAAATATGTCTGTCCTAGGTGTAGAGCTGTGAGGAGGAAACACATTCATTTTCTACAGCTTATAATGAGAAACAACAACTCCTGGTTTGGAAAGATGTTTTTATGTCCATATGTCATTAATGAGAAACTTACTTACCTGTGGATATCTGTGAAAGGGTCCTTTGCTTAGAGAGTTCTTGCTTCACATGCTTATTCCCAGAGAAAATTTTATTTTTTCCAACAAAACACCCACCAGGAAACTATTCAATGGTATTTTCCTTCTTTTTCATGGATTTTGCAAACTGCAGTTGAGGTCAATTCAAGAAGATGCTTCCTTCTCTCCTACTGTCTGAAAGTCATTTTTATGTTACTTTGTACATTTCTGTGTGAGCTGTAGTGATGCTTCACATTACCCTATTGCCCAGAGCAGCACTGCACGACATTTGGAACTCCAAGACTTGTCTTTACCCATCATCAGTAAAACTCATGACTCCATTCTCTCTGACAGTACAATTCTCTCTCTTTTTTCCCCCCAACATTCAAGCTAAATTACTGATGTCTCTGTATTTTTAACCTCTTTTACTCAATCTCAGGGTTTATTCCCCCTACCATATCTTTAGTCCTTTGTCCACAGCAGATGAGCTTTATTACCTTTTCCTCTCAGTGCTGCATGGCTAGAAGACATGTCTCCTGCTATGTGCCTTCACCCCTCTGTGTAGAGCTTGTTTCCAAAAGGGACAGAGCAGAGCCCAGAGTCAGGCAGGTGTGGGAAACAGCAAGTCTAAATCTGCAGTAGCCTCTCATGAAGAAGGGGACTTGACATTCCTATTAGGTCAAAAGGTCCCATATACATTCAGCAATATTCCTCCTCCTCCACGTTACAGTAGATGAACCTGGCATGGGGGAATTTCCTGCCCATCATTGCTTCTGCCTGGTGCTGAGCACTGCAGCTCAGCATCACCATTCACCATCCCAACATATCATATGATGAAATATGTAGAAAGTAAGCAGGCATAGGAAGGAAGATCATCAACACTCACCAACCCCTTCAAACTGAAGTTTGAAGCAGTCTGTTGCTTTAGTTTCAGCCAACACCACCATTAATGCCCTATTTCTACTAAGGCACATAGGTAATACAATGAGGTGAGAGATGGGAGCCTATTTTACATGGTGAGAGGACTACTGTTACAGCCAACTTTTCTTTTGGACACGTTGATTTGCAGTGCATGAGCAGGCAGGACCTGTCAATACTTTAAAATCTGATGGGTAAACTGGAGTGAGCTTTGCTGACTGGAATACCAAAACTGTGTAGCTGAAGGCATTTCTCCTCTCTCAGCTATAATGACAGGAGCATTTAATGTGATCTTTTCTCTCTTTGCTTCTTTCAAAGAAATATGTGTGTGTGACAGATTATAGTGATGTGGCTAAGGCTTGTAACCAGTTTAAATATGGTAGTTGCAGTTGGGTGGAAGTGGTGGTAATGGTGGAGTTCTATGAACATTTGGCAAAACATTTTGAATAATAAAGTAAAATAAGCTATTAATGACTCACTCACTTAGTACTGCCATTGTAAACAAAGTAATGGCTATTACACCAGTGTTTTTATGTTTGCATTTAAAAGCAGATTTTCAATAACAAAGCTGGAATCAGTCCAAGCCAGATCACACATACAGTTAAAAAGCTACATAGTAAAAAGCACAGATAAGACCTTTCATTACTGATGTGCAGTAGAAAGTCCTAAGGAAAAATGAAAAAATAATTTGATGTCTTTTCTGACCTCCTTAATCCCCTTGTGGAGATTGTGCTTGTTTGACCTGATCTAAATAGGTTTACCTCACTTTGTTGTTCCTGGAATGTATTGCTCCAAATGCTAATGCCAGTATATTCACTTTATTGATACAACCTGCACCACAGTGACAAGAATAGCCAGATCTTGCATTCTGTAGGTAATTTTGCTGTTTCTTGTCCTTCTAGGTAGGCAAATGGTTTTCTGCTTTACTATTACACACTTGGACTTAACAAACAGTATGAGAAAAGCAATAAGAAACAGGGCATTCAAATTTCAGTATTAAGCCAATAAAGACTGGATATGTGGTGACTTTTTCCTTGAGTATAGCAGCAGTAGTATTTCAAAGAAGCAATAGGAAACACAAAACCCCCTTGTACTTAATCTTAGCTAGTCTTGGTCTTCTCTGCCTGAAGTCAAAGGTAATGACCAGTATATTCACCCTTGCTAATGCATAGGATGCACCTGGCTTTTCCCTTGGATTAGTTGTTGAATCAGCAAAAAGTGGTCCACAAGCTGCTCTACAAATGAAGACTTGCGGATGAGAGGTAAATCTGAACCTCTGGCACAGCCCTGATGCTGCTCTGACACATCAGGTTGGATACAAGGAGCCAGTGGGCCTGTACAGAGTGGGTGTAGGGTGCTTCAGCCTGGAATGCGGTTTGGCCAGACAGTTTGACAATATGATTCCTGAGAAGCTGTTTCCTTCAAGTAATTGGGTAAAAACCTTCAGATTTTGGACCAGTTAAGCATGCTGAATTGAATCAAAGGAGCAACAGGCATAGAGAGGTACAGGAATCCATATGCTTGCAGAAATACCCCATACATATCTTTATTAATTTTCCAATGAGAAAATTCATACCTGTAACAATTCTGCACTTTTGGACTTCAAAATTAGGCTATAGAGAAATATGAGTGCATGGAGGAAAATCAAGTGTCAACTCTGGGTTTATATTACTTTTGCTTATGAAATGGTATGGTAGTCTACTGCATCTTGGAAGTTATCAAAACCAGAAAGAGTTTTTGAAAGTTTTTTCTGCTCTGAAGGTGTTCTGAAAAGCTTACTTTTTACAGTTTCCTTATACTGGTATACATAGTTTGAAAGACTTTGCTCAGGCAGTCAGCCATCTTCATAATGGTAATGACTATTAAAAAGTATAAACAGTTGCATTTCATTATATTTGGTCAGGCTGTAAATAAGCAAAGAAGGATGACTGGTATTTTAGTAAATTCGTGGTAATCAGGTTCATTTTTCAGTGTTCACTTTTTTTGAGTTCATCATGATGCATTATGTATAATTCCCTGTCCAGCACTATGTGTAAGTCCCTGTGGAAGGTACCAGTCCCTTAGTACTCAATTTCTTTACCCATTCTAAGTTGTAGATGTTCAGTGAAAATAATAATAAAACCAGTAATATCCTTCACCACCCAAGTGAACACAAAAATTAATAATCTCAGAAAGTCTGTATTCAACCTGACACAGTGAGCAAAGCAAATATGGTACAAAGTCTATCTTTACATTTATTTGCAAATGTGTATAGATATGCTTCATATAAATTAATCCTCTATTTCATTATAAGGAAGGAATTATGTCTGTGGTCAAAAGGGTGTGGTACAGTTAATCTGATTTAGCACAGCATGGGAAAAATTAATTGAAAGTCAGAACAGCATAGTGTTTATTATAAAGTAATTTCACACCAGCTCAGGATTAGCGTGATAAGAGGTGACAATAGGTCATTACTATGTTAATTGAAAGACAGCATGCTTTTGTAAAAAAAAAAATAAAAGAAAAAAGAAGAGAGGAAAAAAGTGGATAGAGACAGAATGAAATGAAAAGGAAAAATATTAAAATGCAGTATTTTATCTAGGGCTGTAGTTCTATGGGACATGTTCTAGGAGAAGATAACTTCTGAAAAGAACTCACAGGTGTTTTATGATAACCTTGCTTTGTTCACCATGCATGAAGCATGGCAGATGCTTGTGCGTGTCTTCTGTATGAGTTAAGCTGGTTACCTCTCTTTCTACAAGAACAAGCTGCATCTCCAAAGCAGTGGCCTGATGTTTTCAGCTTGTTAACACTGCTCACTGGCCCAGGAACATGGAGGCAAAGGTGGGCACAAAGGTGGGCACATCTACTTACTGACTTGCCCAAAGGCAGTATGAGCCCAAACAAAGCCAGTGGGAGCTGTGAGATTTTGCAGCAGTGTTTAACAGAAGAGAAAACTCTGGGTTTGTTCCTTGATGAGAGGATTAATAAAATAAAAAGACTTTCAAACCACCAATGGAAAATTGCCTGTCACTTCAATAGCATGCTATGGCATGAAGCCGGGGCAAGCCCATCCTTCCACTTGAGCTGCAGTGCCATTATCCCAACTCTGAATGGGGATGGTGCTGCAGTGCTCGGCTGCTCTCCTATTGTGCAGCTTCACAGACACTGCTGAGACCTGAGTAAGCAGTCCTGAGCTGCTCACTTCAGCCTGTCAAAAGAAATCAGGGAACTATTTTTCCCCTTTTATTTGAATAATAGCAAAAGATGTTAAATCAATTTTGAGAGCAGAAGATCACTCTGCAGGTCATCCAGTTGGCAGAATATGAAGCACACAATATGCACTTATATGTAGGTGAGAAAGGCAGTCATTACAAAAGGACCTTGACTACTGAAACTTTATAATTTAAACTAGGATACCTCCTGAAACTAAAACAATATGCCTATGTAATGAAGCTAGCTCTTGCTCAAAGTAAATGGAAATTCAGAGGCACAGCTGAGACCTGCAAATGGGAAACTCTGGTTTTATTTCCTGGAAGAAATATTTAAACTCTTTGCATATCCTCAGTCAGCCTGATAGATGAGCTGATGAGGAATATGACCTTTCTGCTCACTCTGTTTCAGAAAAGTTTGAAATTCTGTGTGACACAATCTGTTGTAATATGTTAATTTTGCTGCAGTTCTGCCAGAAATACTAAGGGTGATCCCTGAGACCTTTACATCCCAGAATATATTCCTTTCAGACTTCACTCTCACCTAAAAACATCCTGGCAGTGCCAACTTATCTAATAAAGGTCAAAAGAAAGGAAAGTGTATAAGTTCTTTGATCACTTACTACAAATGAAAGACCTCAGACAGAAGATTGTGTCCTTGCATTCAGTGCATAGTACAGTGTGATGACAAGAGCAAAAGTGTAATGCTGCTCCTGGCCAGACCATACACCATTCTAAACTACTGCAGAGCTAAGGTGATAACTCAATACAAGTACTTCTGAGGATAGTTTGGGTAAAAACCTCCTCACTGGCCATACCAAAAAAAAAAAAAGCAATGCAATAGAAATATTTACAGAACCCCAACAGGAAAATCTCTTGGGATAGTAAGGGGAAAACATAGCCTCAGGTCTGATTATGGCCAGGAAATATGGTTTTCCTGATGATAAGACAGACTAGTGAAGTTGAAGAGTAAATGGTCAGGCTCACCTCTAGAAATACAACATTTCAAAAAGTATATTAGGGCTGGTTGTTTCTTTTGTGATCATGGTCTAATTATTGTTCAATAGAAGCAGCCAATTACTATTTTTAATGGTTTGTCTTGTCTTTGCGGCTCAGTAAGTCAGAATTCCAACTCAGACATTGGCATCTCTGCTCTGATGCTATTCTTCCTCTGAAACAAGGCTGAATCATAAGCAACAGTGCTGCTCCCTGCTCACCCCACTGCCCCAGCTCAGCCCCCTGAGGCCAAGCTACTGAGCCACCCACTGCATTCATCTTCCCCTGTGGACTGCCAAAAAGGCACAACCAACACATTCCCTCTCCTTGGGCTTGCTGTGGTGACACCTGCTTTCTGGCAGCACACAGGCAACATGTAATTGCTAAAGCCAACAGTAGAGCTGAGGGACTCGGAGATGACATTGGCACTACTGCTGCTGCTTCAAGGTGCCACTGATTCCCTTTCTGACATGTTCTATTATTACTCTCCATTTAATTAAAAAACCCAAAAAAGCCGGCACAACAAAAAACTAAAAAGAAATAAGAAAACAAGCAAACTCTCAAGCAAGAAAGAGTAGGAAGAAGAGTGTGTTATAAATGTGTTGGCAAAACTGATGAGACAAAATAGGAAAAATCTGTGTATGAAGCTGCAGCAAATGTAATTTCAAAATGTTTCCAAAAGTAATTTTTCCCTATTCATTTGTTCTTGGCTGTCTCTGTTGTTTACTTTGCTGTTTTGTGATCTTTAGCAATAACAGTTCAATTTAAACTCTGTGCAGAAAGGACTCTGTCTTCTCACCTTTCTGTAAAGCTCAAGGATAGCTTACACAGCCGTGTTATGGCTTTGCCCTTTCTAGATGAGGAATATGTTGATCTGGTTTCAGCTCATTAACTCTCTAAGGAATCTCTTCCAGCTTAGCTGCCTGCAAGGCTGGAATTGCCCATACTTCAGGATGAGGGTTTTTTTTCCTCTTTGAATTTCTGAACGGGTGTCCCAAAAGGCACAGACACTACCAGGAAGCCCAGGGAGCTGCAGGGTGTACTTGGTTGGAAATGAGCATCCTCTCTTAGGATAATGAAATCTTATGTGTTGTGTTTGATGCTCTGGGATTCATAAAGGTTATCAGCCAGGCATTTATAATAAAAGTTCTTCTTGCTTTTCCTGGCATGCAAGGGGAAGATGGGAGTGTTATCATTCTGACATTTCTGTCAGAAGTGGTATTTGAACCACTGGATGATTCTGACAAATGCCACTGCTGTCATCTGCTGCTCAGTTTTAATTATATCTGACTGAGTCTTTCAATGGCAGCAAGCAGAAAACTTAATTAGTTGGTTTAAAGGCTGATCTTCAGAGTTTGAAGAATCCAAACAGCTTTGCAGCATTTCTGCATGGACATTGCCATTTTCAGCCCAATAATGCAAGTCAGAAGAACTAATGGTGCCACTCAAAGGAAGAAAAAGGAAAGAATGACTTACAAGAATATATAAACACCACCATTTTTGCCAGTGTGGCAACCTCACGTCTAAGAAACTGCTGTGCTGGCTCACAGGTGGGTCTCAGACAAATGGTAGCAGAATGCAGGCGAAAGATTAGGTGCTCATGGGAACACACAACAAATGAACATCTGTTGCCTTAAACAAAATGTATACGTTTATTCTGCAGCAGATTGCAAGCACTGCACTATTGGAGAAGACTGAAAAGCTGGCACTTTCTCACACACCAATGCACTGTTCAAACAAGCTGCTCAAAAGAAGATTGCAGCAAGAATTTATACTACCTCTGTGTTTGCTTTCACAGTGTTAATATGATTATATTTCTCCACTATATCCTCGAAAAACAAGCATTAGTGAGATGTAATGTCAAACTGCTAATATGATGCAATTAGAAGTTAACATTACATTCACATACTGGTTGCAAGATGCCTGTGAGGAAAATAACAACTGAAAACACATTGGGGTTTTTTTTCAGAAATTCCAAGGCTGTGAATTTTGGGCAGACTGGTAGATAGGCTTTGCTTGTTGGTGAGGTCACATTCTCTGGAATGGTGCTGCTGGTGTCCTTTTGGATATCGCTGAATTTCACCATTTGCAATGAATGGGCTGGGCTTCATACATAAAATGTTCCAAGAACCCTATGTGAGCTGCAGTCAGGAGGCAAAGCACTTGATGACTTACATAGCCCATAGGACTGATCAGCTCTCACTGCATTCAAAAGCTTTGTGCTTGTAATTTATCATTGACCACAGAACTACAGAATCACTGAGGCTGGAAGGCACCTCGTCATTCAACATCCTGCTCAAAGCAGGGTCAATTAGAGTAGGTTGCTCAGGCATGTATGTTTTAACCAAGACTGGAGAGTTTTCAACCTCTCTGAACAACCTGTACCAGTGTTTGACCATGCATGTAAAAAATAGGCTTTTTCTGTTTAGTCAGATTTTCCTATATTTCAGTTTTTGGTCACTGTCTGTTATTCTGTTGCTGACCTCCACTGAGAAAGGTCTGACTTCATCTTCTTTTTTTCTTTCATCAGGTATTGAAACATATTTATTTGTTCCTCCTGAGCCTTCTCTTCTCAGGCTCAATTGATACATCTGTCTCAGCCTCTCTTATGATGGATGCTCCAGTCCCTTAATCCTGTTTGTGGCCCTTCACCAGACCCAGCCTAAGATATCCATGTCTGCCTTGTGTGAGGGAACCCAGGACTGGACATAGCACTCTCCACTGATGTGGTCAGGGCACATTTCTGGCTCACATTCAATTTAGTATCAACCAAGAAACCCAGGTGCTTTTCAGCAAAACTGTTATCCAGATAGTTGGCCTCCAGCATACACTAGTGCATAGGTTTATTCCTTCCCCGGCACAGGGCTTGGCATTTCCTCTTGTTGATGTTCAGGAGATTCCTGTTGGCCCATTTTTCCAGTCCATCCAGGTCCCTCTGGATGGCAGCACAATCAGCTGCTGTGTCAGCAACTCTTCCTAGTTTTCTATAATTTCAAACTTGCTGAGGGTACACTCTGCCACATTGGCTAGGTCATGAATGAAGAAGATGGGGGGGGGGAATCTGACTAAGGAAATTTATGGTTTCTATCACTATATTCTCAGAGAGTCACAAATCTAGTTGATCTCTCCTTGCATGGATGCTGACTATGCTGCTAAGTTGAATCCCAATCCACTGGACCTAAAGAGTCCATGAACCCATGTAGGTGTACAACTGCATGACAAGAAATGTGCAGTCAGCTTCACTGGTCTTTCTCTGCACGGGGGGACATTTTGTCCATCTCTCTTCTGCACTATCAATGGGCTAATGAAAATATCCTCCAGCTGTGAAGGCAGCCTCCTCTTCTCTCTGATGAATTATTTTGTCTGTGGCCGCTCACCTATCAAGGTGAGTATAAACAAATACAATAATATGCCTCCCTGGAACATTGTAGGGGAGTTTAATTAAAGAAGCTCAATTTGCCTTAGATAGTACTTTTACCAATGGCTGTAAAGCAGCCTATTTATAGGATATGTGATATGCTTTGTTTATCTTTGACATTTTATATCAACGTTTTCTAGGACATACATAATAAGCAAGCTGACTTTTTACTTTCTATTAGTGGTTGAAAAGTGAGACTACACTACTTTTAGGTGTTTTTCCTTGAGTATATTTTAGAAAATAGCAAGAGTTTGCATCTAAACAGCAGATAGCTGTTTTGTCAGATGCAAGTGGTTTGTACAGCCTGAAGGAGTGACACCGCAAAACTATCAGGTACCAGAGCATTAGGTTTGAACTGAAACAAAGTCACCAGTACCTTGCAGTGCCTGACAAAGTCCACAACATTACCAGGCACAGAATACCCTATGAGAATTAAGAATCTCCTTGGTGGAAGTATCACAAGCACTCAATGTGCTCACCAGCAGGAATCTGTGATGCAGTTACAGTCAGATCCCATTGTGGCATGTGAGGAGCTGATGTGGGTGTGAGTGTATGCAGGGGGTTGTGAGCCCTGTTGCTTCTGTTCAAACACAACCTCCTGCAAGCTGGTAATTTGGTACTTAGCTGTGTGGGCCAATTTCATGGCAGAGAATACAATAAATCGCCCTCTTTATGCATAAGGGCTGGAATTACTGCTTCCATCCTACTGCTGTGAAACACTGCATCATGTTTATTCTTCAGCATCACCATGAGGGAAAAAGGCCATCACAGCATCCACTACTCCTCCTCATCCATGTATGTCTCTCTTACTTCTCATGGAGGGCTTTCCCTCTCTCTCCACATGGCTGCCACACATTAAAAGCTCTTAGGCCATGTTCATAAGGAGGTTCATGTTTCAGCTCTGTTTCCCTGCCATGTTCACAAATGAATATTTCTGTGCTGTGGCATCCTGCTGAAGGAGAAAAAGTGGCTGCTGAGCAGCCCTGCAGCAAGGGATCTGGGGGTACTCTTTGGCAACAGGATTAACATAAGTCAGCAGCATGTCCTGGCAGCCAAGAAGGCAAACCCTATCCTGGGGTGCATCAAGCACAGCATCACCATCTGGTCAAAAGAGGTGATTTTCCTGCTGTATTCAGCATTGTTGTGGCCTCACCTGGAGTGCAGTGTGCAGTTCTGGGCTCCACAATTCAAGAAAAATGTGAAGGAAATAAAATCTGTCCAAAGGAGAGCAACAAAGCTGGTGACAGGGCTGGAAGAAAGGTGGTATGAGGCATGGCTAAGGATGCTGGGTTTGGAGAAAAGGAGGCTAAGGTGTGACTACATCGATCTCTACAGCTTCCTGAGGAGAGGAGATGGAGAGAGAGGTGCTGATCTCATCTCATCTCCCTGGCATCTAGTTACAGGACATGTGCGAATGGTGCAAAGCTCCACCAGAGGAGGTTTGGACTGGACATTAACAAGCATTTCTTTACTGAGAGAATGGTCAGACACTGGGACATGCTTCCTAGGGAGGTGGTCCATGCCTCAAGCATTTGGACAATGCCCTTAATAACATGATTTAACTTTTGGGCAGCCCAAATGATCACTGTAGGTTCCTCCCAACTGATATTTTATCTCATCTTTTTTCCTTTTGTCTTGTCTTGCCTTCTCCCCTCCCCTCCCCTCTATTCGTTATGCCTCACAGTCCTCAGAAATTTGTGTTGCACCACAGATGAGCTCCTTGCAGTGTCCATCCACAAGTGCTATCAACCTCAGGGATGTCCCCAAACATCCTAGTAGCACACATGCATATCATTGCATACAGCACGGACATAAATAATTGAGACTTGCTATGCATCATATAAAGCCACATAAAAAACAGCTTTTGGGACAGGGTGTAAAACAAGGATTATGCACACATCTTAATCTTCCTAAAGTTGCCACATCAGAGATACTCCCCTTGTTTGACATGATATTTGAACACAAGCTTTTGTGTTTAGAAAGATCTTCAAGAAGCTCTGCAGCACCAGCTGCCAGAACATGAATGATACAGGATATCATGAATGATATAAGATATACCCTAATTAAACACACCTTCTTTCTGATCTTCAGATACTTAGCTGGCCTGTACAAAGCAAAAAGTCTTTAGGGGCATGCGGTGAGCAATCTAGGAACACATTGTAGAGGAGTTTATAGTTTTATGGGGTTTTACTTGGAAAAGCACATGTGTGGACCATAATTCCCTGAGCTTTAACACATCCTTGGCCTGGTCTTTGGTGGCTGTCATGGCTTAAGCAGAAAAGCAGGAATTGCTTCACTTAGCCCCTTTAACGTCTCCTTCCTGAGATCACACACGCACCAAAACCCAAATACACACACACACACCTGTGTGTTCATACCCACACACCCCCTCATACTCACAACCACACCTTTTTAAGAAAGGAAATCCATCCCTCTCATAAATTTCCAGTTCCTTCTTTCATAAAGATTTCTGAAATCTCTCAAGAAGAAATGATAGGCTCCTACCAGATAATTTGGTAATGAGGACTACAAGTCACTTTCAACTTATCATTTAGAGCATTTAGGTATCAGTGGAAGAACACCGAGTTTGACAAATCATTTGAAGTTTTCTGATCACCTTTATACTACTAATCCTGAGAGTTCTTCCAAGAATATGAAGAAAACAACAGAACTTTCAAATAAACTGTATATTCCAGATTGGTTTTGCAATTTGTAATGAAGAGTGCAGGAAACTCCTCATTGAATTCACAAGTTGCCCTTAGACAAGATTCCCAGCAACTCAGGACTTCACAAGCTTTGGTATTTTTTTCATAAACCTCCTCCTCTTCAATCAGCAGCACCCTCTCTTGTTCAAGGAAGCAGAATTGGAATTCATTGAGATTAACCTTGATAAATCCACATCTTATAGTGGATCAAGGTTTCCAGAGGAGCTGGGGAATGAAATGGCCCCATGGTCCAAGCACCTTGCTGAGGCTCCCAGGATGTAGCGAGTCTCCCTTCCTTCTAAAAACATTCAAGTAACTGTTAGTATACTCTTTCTGCAAAAGCATCTCAAAGACCCATCCCTTTGCTTGATGATGGCTACAGCATTTGCTAGTGCAGACTCAGCCTCTTGGCTGAGCAGCCACTCTCCATCATCCAGCTAACATCATCCAGTTATTTCTGTATTATTTGACAGTGATGATACCTGGTTAATATATTAGCTAAAGGGATACTGAGGATAGTATGCTGCCTTTAGCAGAGAATAGTGAATGCTTTTGCCTTTGAAAAGTAACAATGGTCTTTCCTTTGTGAATGGCTGTAAATTGGTTACTGGAACTAAAATACTACTTTTTGTCCAATTCTTTCTTGATTTTACCCAGGAGGTACATAGCAACAGTTGATTAAATTGCTTGGTGCTGCTCTCTGTCTGAAACAGAGACATGACTCTCTCAGCATATGCATTTAGGGTACTTTAAAAACAGATGGTAAAAGAGTTTTCTATACACAGTTACCTCTTGTCCTTTTTTTTTTTTTTTTGGAAAGGCATTAACATAATTTAAGACTGACTTTTTTCACTCTGCTAAAGCTATGTGAAAGTTAGAGGTCCAGCCTAAATTATCTGCATAAATGTCCTCCATGAGACATCTTTCCTAAAGACACCATTCCTGGAGCTAACTTAAACTCTTAATATAGATGGCTAATTTAACTAGTATCCCAACTTTAGAGTCATTACAGTTAGGTGAGGTGATGCCCACCAAAGTCTGCAAAAGCTTTCAGTAATTTTCTCCCTTAGGCAAAACATTCTTTTAATTTTGCAGGCCAGGCAAATTCTGAGGAGCATCTTGGTTTTACAGAATCCAGAGATGACGACAGTGCAAAAGCAAGACAAAAGCGAAGAGGAAATCTGACTTCTTTTGGAAATTTTATCTCATTCTCAAACCTCACAGTAAGCATACACTTGTTTGAGAGTAGGAGACCCTTTGGATTCACTTCCATTCCTCAGATAATGGGAGTGCAAAAACTGCAGTGGACGTTATTCCTTTTCACACCAGTAAAAATGGTGAGTCATTCAAATTTGCACTGAAAATTGAGATCAGGGAAAAGATGAGACATTCTGTAAATAAAACCCCTTTAAAATAAAATTATACAGATGACAGAAAAGTATAAAAATTGTTACTGACATGAATAATTCACTAACTATTGAATGGCATAAGTCACCAACTAATGTGTATTACGTGCTGTTTAATAGTGGATGTATCTGAAGAAATATGGAAATTGGAATACTTTAATAACTTTCTATATGAAAGATGATGAGACTGCCTAAATGATTAAGAGGAAGATATGTTATAATGAACTAAAGCCACTCGAGTGTAAGGTAATTTTAATTCAAATCTCCATCTGCTTATGTATAATTAAGACTCATTTAACAAGTTAATGCCTAACAGTGAGAACTGATAAGTTTGGTATTAAAGAGCTTAAGAGAAGTAAATTAAACTGTCGAGTTTGAGGAGCTTTCATTTGAATTCCCTGTACCAACCAAAACACAATCTTCCAGGTGCATTTCTTTGCCCTGACTATGCAGTCAGGTCCAAAATTTGGGGAGAAAAAGGAGGCGAAAACACAGAATATCTTTGTTACATTTTCATTGTAGATATCATATCAAGTCAGGAGTTTGACATCACCTTTGGTCACATGAATATTTATACTGTTCAATCTGCTCTCTATATAGTGTCTGTACACCATTAAGAAGACACTGCATTTCATCAAAAATACTTATACATTGCAGAGATTGCCAATAGGGTGAAATAACCTATGAAAATAAGAGGATTGCCTTTGATGTGTAAAGAAAGTAATATTTTCTTCAGTGGTAAATTTTATGTGTTATTCACCCACTTAGCTTTCTGTTTCAGTCATTTTCCAAATACCTTTCCTGTAAGGTCCAGTGGTCAAAACACTGGTTTTAACCTTTTCATCATTCATCATGAAATTTTAATTTTCTTGTTTAGGCTTCTTATCCACTGTCAAGCTGAGAGATTCCTACATTCCCTTCATACTTAAAATTCTCTGTGCTCTCAATTTTTTTTCACTGGAGTAAGACATCAGCTTTGATTTGCTCCCAGTGCTCAGGAATAAGTTAAACACTTCTATATGGGACTGTACTGGAAGAACAAATACCACAGTATGTCTAATGCCTATTGCAGTGCAGATGTTTCCAACTGAAGTAAGACAAACAATTAATGCTATGAGATTTTATGACCAAGACCTGATCCCGATAAATAACCAACATAGACACTGCACTAAAACCAACATAGGCACTGCACTAATTGAAGCTTATTGTTTTGTTCCTTGGCCAAAACAGACTTTTCTAATCTACTTTAGCATCAGTCTAAGCACAGAAAAATAAAGGACTGAACTGTTTAAAATGCATAAAAAGAGTAGAACCAACGTCTCACTTCTCAAACTGAGTTTTGGGCAATGGAGGCCCTTAAAATTCAATCTGTGTATACATACACAGATAAACACAATTTACTGTTTGTAAAAAGTCTCTTCATTATAAAAGCATTTGGGTTAATATACATTTTGTATGTTACTGTGGGTCTCAAAAACAAGGGAACATATGTTTTAAAAGGTCTTCCTTTCCTCCAAGATTTAAAAATGCCTCTGTGCAGAGGCATTTGCAGCTCTTCAGCAAAATGAGCTTCAAGTGGCATAGACCAAATGAGCCAAATCATCTAAAGCTGACTAGAGATGAAAACTTAGAGTTAGAGCCAGATAAAGTTTTCCATTTGTCTTGATAAGCTGATCTATGAGAAAAACAATTTGTACTTTTAGATAAATCCCCCCTTCAATATTACCTTTCAAGTTCAGAAAAGTGTTGCTTCTGAAAGAAAAAGGAAGAGAGAAATGGAGGTAGTGAGGGAGGGAGGGAGGCAACTTAAAAGTACAATGTAAGCTTGCAAAGTCAGCTAATTAAAATTTTACACCAAATTTAAAATCCAAATGCGAAAAAAAAAAAAAGAAAAAGAAAAGTTAGAAGTTCATACCTACACTAGGAACTATTCTGGATGGGGAGAAGGCCTGTATTTTTCTGTGATACATTGCTCATAACTTTCCCTGGTACCTGAGTGTATACCAGAACACATCCTGACTTCCTAGATGACACTATCACTTCCAGATTTTTGTATGCCAGAAGGACAGCTTTGCTTTGGGATCTACTTGTACATTTATTGAAGAAAGAAACTTTCTGCGGGGAATATCGGCATGAGATGGACTAATTAGTTAGTAAGGACTTGGTCCCTCCCCATGGTCCAGTGACTGTGGAAAACAGCACATATATCTGGATGTAACTCAACTGTCAGTTTTACTTTATGGTTCACATCAGTTGTCAACAATATGCCTGCAGCTCAGCCCCACTACCCACAGCTGTCACATCCAAAGTGGTATAAGAGACAATCCCTTCTTCCTTTGAGCAAATTCATTTGTGAAAAAAAATAAAAGTTAAAAAAAAGGAAGGATATTTCTAAATATCTGTCTAACATGGCTCACTGACCAAATAGGTTTTGTTTGTCAAGTAGTTTTCTCCACCTAAGCAATCTTTACAACAGATTAACTTTACTTCTTACCCTCGCAGATATCGAGGTTTTGAACTGCTGTACAAATGACATTTCTTCCTGCCTCAACTAGATGTGTTGGGCCAAGGAGGTCAAGATCCTTAGCTGCCAGGAGCAGGAAAAGCTAAACATACCTGAAAGCTCTCACAGTGAGAAGTGAACCCTTTTCCCAGAAGAACAGAAACCTGCTTGCTTCCAAGAAGGGCCCAGAGATTATACTTGAGCTGTCTGCCTTTCCAGGTGCATCCCAAATCCCAGGCTGTACCTTGTCTCACAGGTGCCATCCATTGGCCATGTAGTAGCTGACACTAGGGCAAGATTAAGGGCATCTGAAAACCTGGGAAAAATCTATATGTAATGCAGTTATCTGCAACTAAAAATTGGATTAAAGTCCTTAGCCTCACAAGTGTAGGAATTGCCATCCAAGGAAGTGGTATGCTCTTCATTAAACAAAGAAATGTACTTCAGAGCAAAGGCATTTAAAAGAAAAAAAGTTGCTCATGATCCCTCTGCAATATCTTTTCTCCTCCTCCAGGCAGTAGCCAACATGCCTCTCTGAGAGTACCACCACCAGGTTTCTGACAGCTGCTCTGTTTCGCTGCTGCCAAATGCCAGTGCCCATCACATTCATTTGAACCACATTCCAGAAGAGCATTTAATACACTGAAAAGAAGCAGTGGGTCCATAAAATGGATATTAATAGAACACTTAGCACTTACATGCTTGTGATTAACAGCTTAAAGGTTAAAAACCCAAATAAAAAAAACCTGGAGCAATTCCAGCCTTCAGTCAGGCAGCATTTTATCACCGAAGCCATGTCATGCATGAAGGTTGCTATTCTATAACTTGTACCAAGATATGTGGGTTAGAAATGAATATTAGCTAAACAAAACAAAAAAAGGCCAAACATTATGATATTAATGAATAATCAAATCTCCACGAGTTTAGAAAGCATATTGCTAAAATTGCTGTATTATTGCTTCTGAGGTCCTTGTGCCCTCTCACAAGGCAATATATCAAGCACAGACTAGACCTCACCTTTGGTAGCTTTTGTTCAGTTCAGACAGCATTACCAATTTCTTTTGAAAAAAAAAAACCTCTGATGCACTAGGTTTAGTTTGTTGTCATGATCATATCAAAAATACCACTTTCCCTTTAAGGATACTTATATTGGAGAGGAAGATTAAGGGATCCCACTGATTTTAACCTTGCTTCTGGTGAGCAATATTTCTAAATCAGCTGGCAATACAGTTGTCAAGTGACACAATCCTTTTTACAAGGCCATTTTGTTGGCTTCATAGGAAAAATTACCTCCCACTGGTCTCAGCTGGGTACTAGTGTTGGGGGAAGAATGAGTGGGACATTAATACCTTTCGCAGCAGTGATGTGGCCATGGTAACACACCTATGCAGCTCCTCTTCCTTGACTTTTGGTCTTTATCCCAGAGCTGCAAGCAACCCTGCTAAGCAAGACCTGGTCTTGCTCCAGTTGGAAAGAATTTTTGTTTTCATGTTATTTCATATAAAAAATAATTTCTTGCAACAGATGAGTCTTTAAAGATTTATGACAACGTGAAATGTATTTTGTTTCTTCTTATTTGACTTGGTGCTAAAATGTTATTTTCCTTAGTAAAAATTATGACATTTGGAAAAAAGTATATGCAGGAATGAACTACATGTGGGATGTCAGCATTGGATTCCACTGACAAAGAACTGCTGGATGAAAGAGCACAATGCTGAGTCCTGCCCTGCACAGAAGCCAGCTGAGAGCAGCGAGCAGTAGAACACTGGCCTGCCATTGAGCCCCTCTGCACCACCACCCTGGGTGGCCTCACAGCCCCAGTTTGGAGTTGTGTGTTTATTTTCCTGCTAGCACAAACGAGTGCGGCATTTCATTAGGGCAAAATGCAATGCTTCTCCCCAAAACTGCTCACAAACAAAGGAAAATGACACTAAGTGTAGTTAAGAAAATAGGAGACTAAACCATGGGCTGCTGGAAACCCCACAGACTAAGGATTAGGTAGGGGCATGCCTATTTCATCAGGTGGAGAAGAAAGGAGAAGGTGACAGCTCTGGCAGGTGTGTGCTGAGCTAGAAACCACATGATGTGTGCCACCAACAGTACTACTGTATCACCTCTCTGTTTTCTCTTTGTTCCCCATGAGACTTTGACAGATCTCCTCAGATTCGGACACATTTCAATTTACAGTCTATTAATATACTATCAATAATGTTTACTTGTTTTTCTAATTATTCTCTATTACTTGCCTCCCCTTCTGTCCTCCAGTTCGACTCCCCACGCCACCACCCTCCAGTTAGGACTCTTCTCTAACTGGACATGGATTTTCCTACTTTTATTTCTCAGTGATGAAACAACGATATTACATTTTCCGAGGATTCATGTTGGGCTCTGAATTTGGGTATCACATTAATCTGAGAGGAGCTCTGAGTCATGTTTTAATAACAGGAAGAAAATAGTAAGTACTGTGTCTAAGGGAAAGGCATAACAGTAGCAACTGTCTGGAGTTGATAGCAGCTGAACTCTGATAAGGAATTAACCTGTGTTTGAGTGTGATCACTGGAATGAAAGGAGGGAAACAGCCAAACCTCTGTGCTTTGATGTCTCCAGCAAAAGAAGGTGTACCTTTCTAGATGACTTAGGCTGGGAAAAGACAATCCTTGGCTCAGCTGTAGAGAAGATCTGGTAACAGCCCCTTGAAGCAATACTGCATCACCCTGTGATCCTTTCTGATCTTGGATTCCACACTTTTTCTAATTTAATAGGAAACAGAGTAAGTATTTTTCATTGTGCCTGAACAACTGTATGTTTAGTGAAGATTGAGCATTATGTTTCCCTGAGTCTGCTGGGGAGAATTTTCTAATTATCAAACTGAACTGTCAGTGGCATAATTTTCCTGTGTACTTGGAGGGCATTGCTTTTATGGTATTTCCATGCCTGGAGATGAAAAAACCACTGCCAATGCCAACTGGTGCCAAAAGTGTTTAGAAAACAAAAGAGTGATTTCCAGAATTATAGTTTGGAAATACCATAACGAGCCTCTCTGCATCTTAAGCATATCTTTTAAAGCCTGATGCCAAGTGACTTCAGCACCTAATCCTGCCATGGAAAGCACTACCATCAGTTAGGAACTGCTATGAGTCAAGCGAGTAGGCACAATGAAAATAGGCACAATGAAAACAGAGCTATTAGGCAAGGCCCTTGACCCCCGGTGACTGCCTAAGATTAGTAATTTCAGCTTGCTGTAACTCACTGTGTTGCCAGCAGCAACTCAGAAGATGCCCCAGTGGCAGCTGAGGTGCCTCTGCTGCATGGAGAGACAGGGACTGCGTCAAGCACCCAAACAGCAAGTTGTCATTGCTCCTGAGCCCCAGCCAGCTTACACTGGGACTCTTATAGAAGACATGGATGTTCCTCAACAATAAAGCTATACCCTTAACTCATTTACTTGCTTCTCATTCTTTGTATTCCTTAACTCACCTTCTAGAAAAATGTCACTACTAGCTTTTCTTTGGCTCAGTTAAGCATACAATGTGTTTATGTTTTGTATGTGTAGAACAGATAGGAAGCTCAGGCAGGGAAAGGACTCATGGTAGTTACCTGACATCTTACAATACAGTAATATATCAATGAATCATTCAATCAGCTAATGATAGCAGATAAGGGAAAACCAGAAAGACCTGCTCAATTCTATTTGTTCTGCAAAATGAAAAGCTAATTCACAAGAAATAGGATTGTGTCCCATGTTCTTGAAATCTTTATATGCTGTAAATACCATTGACAGTGAAATGACTCATACTTTAAAGGTAAATGCTCAATTTAATCCAAAGAACTCTTGATTTTTTTCTTAAAGATAAGCAATAATTTATTTTTCTTTCATCTTCACAATTATCACATACTGCCCACCTACATGACCAATGCCACTACATAACACAGGAGAATTGCCCACTTACACTTTACTTGGACAAATACAATTGCAATTTACAGATTAAATGTACTGTACAATGTGTAGTTGGAAAAATGTCAGGTTTATCTATATCATGAGATGTGACATATGATTTATAAACAGATTCAATCTAAGATGTAAAACTTTAAAACTTATTAAGCCAAGAATACAGTATAAAGCATTTTGTTTTGGTATTGTACTGTTGCTGAAGTAGAAAAAGCAAAATTAAAGAAATAAATCCAGATCTTAAGTTATAAGGTTAAGAAATTAATTGGTTTCTCCACTTTTTTTTTTTGCTTTGCTTTTTTTTTCCTTTTTCCTACAAATGAATTAATATGAATATATTGCAGGATAAAGAAAGACTGCCAGATAAAGAAGGTACCATTATAAGAAAAACAAATGAAAAATTACCAGGTAATTTTGCTTACAAAAAGATCAAACTATAAACAGTCACAAAATGTATAAAAACGCCACATTGAACGAGGCAATTGTACTCTACCTAAACTGGTAGTATACTCTGTGAAAGAAGTTGCATTCATACAGTAGTAACTGATAAAAAGGCATTGTGCACTCTTGTGCCATCTGGGGATTTAGCACCGTGTGTCATTAGTTCTTGGATTGTCATCCAGTTGTCTAAGATTTTCTTGTTTCTCTTTTTCATCATCTTTTTGTGACTCAGTTCAATAATGTTGATTTCCTTTTTGCCCTCACTGCCACTCTGTGGACTTTCCTTAAGACACTCCAGCCTGCTCCTCATCATGAACTCCCGCCGCCTCCTCTGCTCCTTCGCTCTCACCAAATGCTGCTTCCGCTCTTCTTTGCTCCAGTAGCGACCCATTTTCATCTCACTCATTGTGTCATCATCTGTTGTCATCCCACTGCGCTCCTCTTTAATTTTTAAGGCACGTTCCTTCAGGATTCTGTCTCGAACTGGTCTCTTTGTGATATACCTTGTCCCATCACTCCTTATTTTCACTTTCCATTCCATCTTGGGCTCTGCACACTTCTGTGAGTCTTTGCACATGCTCACCAGGCTGAGCTGGCTTTGGGCATACTCCACAGCAGACTTCTGCTGGATCAGTTGCATATAGCTTTGATAATGCTTTGCATGAGCAGGTATATTTCCGTACCTGTAAGAAGAACTGTGATATGGAGACAAGTAGGGAATATGCTCACTGCCCTGCCTTTCTTGATCTGTGAATTTGCTGTTTTCTGATGCCAGCACTGCATTCTCAGCAGCACTGTTTTGCTCAGTGTGTTTGGTTTTGGCTGAGGTTGACTCTCTGTTGCTTTGTCCTGAGGATGACTGATTGGCCACGATTGTGCTCCTTAGGTTTTTCCTGTTGGTTATGCTAATCATCCTCTGGAGGGAGTTATCGGGAGATCGCTCCACTGTCAGTGGAGTGCTCCTGCAACTTTCAGCTGTGTTGTAGGCACTGGAGCTGTCCTTGTCAGACTTCTCAGGGTGCTCCATGATGTCATCCAGTTTGCCTCTTTGTACATCTATACTGGTGTTATAATTCCTGAAACCTTCATCATGCAAAGCCCAAATGTCTTCATACTGATCTCTCACCTTTTGGAGTCGGTGAGCTTGCATAATATTCTGGCATTCAAGTTCAATGTTTCTCAGCTCCTCATTGAGTAGCTGCAGCTCATGTTCCACTCCATCTTGCTGTCTTCCGTTGCATTCTATCATGCTGCTCGAGTAATACAGATCATACTCCCCATGGTTGCGAATCTTACACTTCAGTTCCAACAGCTGCCGAAACCTTTCACATTCCTCCTCTGGGTTTCCTATGAAATCAGATTCAATGTATTCCCCAGACACAAAGCTTTTATTGTGCTGGAGCTCAACACTGCCTAATGTATCCTGGCTGTGGCCCAGATCCCGTTTGCTCTGCAGGGTAGCACTGTTCTGCTCTTCGGGTGCATTTTCTAGCTCAGAGCTCTCGTCATTACGGAGACTTTCATCTGTAGGTCCCATCCCACTGTCCTTCTCGTGATTGTTGGATGATGAGGTTGCAGTGTCTGTAGTGCCATCCTCCTCTTCATGTTTCTTTGGCTAAAAAAATGAGTAAACAAAAATTATTATCAATGGCAGAATGTATTACAGGAGAATATTTTCCAGATCTGTTTTGCTTTAACAGCTGGGATATGATTTAAGCTGAATTAAAACAGATCTCTAAGCAGCAGTCCTACTGATGCTCACCTTATAAACATTTCTGAGTCATGCTGTGGCGGCCATACTAAGCAAAGTAGATGAAGTACAGTACTAGTGACACAGTTTCTAAAGTCCAGAAAGAAATATTTCCCCCTCTAGCTAAGCCATATCTTTGCAGTGCCTTAAGATAATGATCACCAGATGGTGCACTGTTTTTGATTCTGGATTATGGCCAGAGACTGGTGGAGATGAAATCTTCTCAAACTTGGGAAAAATTTCAATACTGGTATCACTTCAAGCAAATAGAGCGAGCGGTCAACCAAACAATGACTACTACAACCTAAGAGGGTGCCAAAAGACTACAGTTTCTTTTTTTTATCAGTGAACATTTTTAGTTCCATGGGGACGGGCAGGGTTGACCTGCAGAGGGCTAGCCTGTTCTACTACATCCTCCACCACCCTCACTCACAATTCTTGTATTCAGTAGCCTTTTTCTGAAAGAGTGTTGATTTTGAAATCTAGGATTTGGCTCAAATAGACCTCAGTCTATTGCATCCTTGGAGACCATTTCTGTTCCATTGTTAGAGTTTATGTTTCTTAGAAACAAAAACAAGTCTTTCACTATTAAGTGTGGAACAACACTGAATGCTTTGCCATGGGCATAGTGTCGAGATTTTTGGCTGTTGATTCACACTCCACTCATTGCACCTCACCTATTTATATTCTCATCTTATTTATATTCTCATAGAGCATGAGATAATATCTCTCTAAAGAGACAGACACTTTATTTTTCAAACTGGATTAGCAAAGAATCATGCAGAGTGCAATTTATATGACCAAGTACCTAATTTTACATAGTATCAACCATATGCCATGTCTCTTTTAGAAGGTATAATTGCATAATTATGTATAATGATAGAGGGAGAAAAAAGGTACAGTGCACTCAGTGAAAGGAAATAAACTCAAAGAGGCCACTGTCATAATTTCCTTTTTATCTACTTTGACAGACAGTAAAGCAGTATGAAAATGCGCCTCCTATCTCATCCCTTGTCTTCTCTTCATGTGCACCTCATGATCATACAGCCTTCATCCGGTTTCCTTTCTTCAAGCGTTAGGAAAAAATAATGGCCTAGTGTCAGAAAACCAAAAATAATCTCCACCCTCAATTAAATGTAAGAGTGGAATAAAACAAATATTCAAAGGAGCACACCACCAGGGAAATTCAGTATCTGTGAGAAAGGAGTTAAAATTTTTGAACAGATGTTTTAGGAGACTTAGGTTTAACTTCATATTTTTCTAGTTTACCTCCTCCAGGTGAGTGCTGCTACTTATACTATTCTCTCACCTGCTTTGGAGCTGCTGCAGCTTGTATTTACCTCTTCTGGTTCACCTACACTGCACCCCAGTCACTGAACTGTGCAATCCATGATTCTCACTGCTCTGGAAAATATTTAATTACTAACAGGAGGAAGAACAGCTCCACCAGACAATGGAAAAGCACTGCTGCAGAATAGTCAGGAATTTGGATGCCAGTCCCAAATACGGGGCTCCATTCATAGCAAACGAGGAGGGCCAGGATCTGCTCTCTGACCCTGACTGTGAGCGACAAAGTACAATTTGCTTCTATATGATTAAAATTCCAAAGAGTGGTGGCTTATCCATAATGTGTTAGCACAGTTACACAGCTTACAGGAGCTGATCTCCATGATGATTCCTCTGATGTCTCCAGAATGGTGCTGTACCACCAAAGCATATATTTGAGCACTTTTGGAAAAAAAAAAAAAACCAACAACACTTAATGATGCTATTTGTATAGGTGTTTGACACAGACTTTACAGTTTGGTCCCATGCAATCAACACTTTCAGAATTGGTGGCTCTTGTTTTCCATACCACTTTTATCAATAATTTAGACTTTGGTCCTTCAACTTCCACTTGATTTAGACTGACTGAATGTAATACACTGCTATCTAGTCAAGTTGCACTATCCAGAATCAATACACACACACAAAAAAGATGCAAATAAAGCAAAACCATCTTTCCAGTCTAACAGAAACCAGATGGGTGGGATTGATCTGATGGAATATAACTGACTATAGTACAGGCATCTGAATGTCAGGTAGTCACTTTGGGTTCCCCTCCTGTTCAGGAAGAAATAAGTGCCTATACAATCAAATTCTTCTGAAATTAAAGCAGACATCCATATCATATTAAATCTTACCTCAGTATGGTGATACTTCCATATAATTAAATTAAGACAATGAAAAATAATACAGATATTTATTGTACTACATGTTTGCGAGATATATTTTATTAAAAAATCCACTGAGACTCAAGTAAGGTAGTCCCTGGAAATTCTGTCCTGGACTTTTCATGCATGCCAGAGCTCCTAAACATGTGCAGACTGAGCAGTCTTTTACAATATGTGATATTTTGAAAGGTAGCAAGCCTAATTCCAGGTTAGAAAACAAGAGAGAGTCCAAAAGTGTCAATATGTTTCTTTTTCCGGTGTTATCTATTATCTATTTCACACAAAGTGTTAGTTTTCAAACATACATTTTCAATCTCTTCCGCAATTTCTTCTGTTTTGAAATACCAAAGGGCTCCTTAGGCCTCATCTTTGCAGTGAGAACTGAGATAATGAGAAGCCAAACCCAGCAGTGCGTACAATCAAGCAATAAATGAACCTCAAAAGATTCTGCATTTCCGCTCCAGCAAGATTCACGCCCATAAAATGGCTAATCTTGCAGGAATTCAGACACAGTTCTATTCTCATTTTACAACCTGTGATGTATATTGGGACCTAAACCCCAGACTGCTAGTAACTCTGAAGGCAGTAAGATTCACTGGAAGGGTGTGACAGACATAGCTGGTGCTGGGATCTCTGGTCATCTCTGGCAGCAAGAGGGAGACTGGCCACAGGGAGATGAATCTCCAGTGGCAGGCAAACCACTCCAGCCATGAGGAAGATTCGGAATTAATTTCACTGGTGCACTAAAAGGCCTCTCTAAAAAAAAGGATTTTTCCCCAGATATTTTCACTGCATTTCAGCTTTGAATGAACTAAAATGATTTCTTTTCATCTAATTCTTTCTCTTCTTAATAGGTTTTGATATATTCCATGATACCAATAAGACTTTCTGCATGGCAAATGTATGCTATTCTTCCAAAAATTATCTTTGCTGCACAATGAACCATGATGTTGTAAAGGGGAAGGAACACAATGAGTTATAAAAAATGGAGAATTACATATTTCCTCAAGGTTTATTGGACTATTCCATACAGAGAAGATACAATTCTTGATTGAATTCTATAGAGTGGGTCAAAAACATACAGAAAAGACATGACTATCTACTTGATTTTTCTGTTATAAATGGTACCAAACTTTTCTGTGACAGCTTACATTAAATGTTAAAATGGCATTCTATAAAACAGACTCATATTTGGAAGAATATTCTGATACAGACTGTATTAATTCTGCAGCTCTAAGATTCATGATGACAGATGACTATGAAACTGGAGGACTAAGTTTCTGTTCACAAAAATCAAGGCTGGTCTCCACAGCCATCCGGGGAGCTTGAAGATACTCAAACTGGCCACTATCAGCTGCAACAAGAGCAGTTTCATAGCGCCAATGGATTCTGTGATTCCCGTCAGGAAATTGCTGTATTTCCCAGACTAACGCAGAGTAAAGAATCCGTTTTGTGACTTGACAAGTCACTACATAGAATCTAGAGAGGCAGCAGCTGTCACAAATTACTGATGCTCCATTGCACACCAAGCTGCATTTGGTTGATTCGATTACTCATCAGAAGGGCAAAGTGTCTGGCTGTCCTAGAATTACTTCAAGCAACCCACTATCAAATACTGACAGAGCACAAGTGACCACCATAATGTTTTGCAAGGGTAGGGCTTTTTTACAGTAATATCAAATCTTAATAGGGTTAAAAATATCCTTGGTAAAAGATCCAATGGAAAATAAACAATTCCAGTGGGTCTGTGAAACCACTTCAGAGAACACCACTGTTTAATAGTTAACACTATCCAAACCCCAAATTCAGTGAAAAAGCCAAAGCTTGACAAGAACTTTGGAGTGGAAGGTCACAACTCCAAAGGGATTTCAGAGGTCCCATCATGTCACATGAAGGCCTAGTAGGAGTTTGCAGATAGACTTGTTCAAGAATTTGTACCAGAAGTGGGGCTTTGTGTGAAAATGTTAACATGCAAACGACTTTGCTTTGCAAAGAAAAAATGTTTTTTTCTGACAGGAAATATTTTGCTATGTAAGACAAAATTTTGGTTAAAACAATAAACACAATGCCAATTATCTGTTCAAAGTAGGTAGCAGTGCAGCAGTTAGCACATTTAACCTGGGAAACTGAGACTTGGCTCACTGCCTGGAAAAGAGTCACAACTAAAAAAGGTGCTATAAATCCTGTTGCAAGGTTCCCTTCACCTCTGACCCTGGAGTTATTCCATTTTGTGTAAATAATTAAATGCTTATAAGATCAAAGATTTGTAATCTGATCTTTCATACTCCAGATAATTGACTTAATTATTCTGTCACTGTCTCTGTCCCAATGAATATTTCATTTATGTACAGTGAATAGCTTTAATAGGAGCTATCACCTACTCATTAGCCCAGCATCAACGCTGGAGGGGAAGTCAGAAGGGAACAGAGTAGATGGACATTGAGGCCCCCAACGTGGACCAGGCAGTGAGGTATCTGAAGCTAAATAAGCTTGCTGTTTTCCAGAAGAATGTGGTGGCCTCACTTTGAATATTGTGTGCTGTTTTGGATACCACAATATAAGAAAGATATGAAACTATTAGAGAATGTCCAAAGGAGGGCAACAAAGACGGTGAAGAGCCCTAAGGGGAAGCTGTATGAGGAGTGGCTGAGGGCACTTGGTCTGTTCAGCCTGGAGTAGAAGACACTGAGGGGAGACCTCATTGCATTCCACAATTTCCTCATGAGAAGCAGAGGGGCAGAGACTGACTGTTCTCTATGGTGACCAGTGATGACCCCAAGGGAATGGCCCGAAATTGTGTGGCGCACTAAGTGTCAGAGGAGGTTTAGGCTGGATATTAGAAAAAGCTTCTTCCCCCAGAGGATGGGTGGGCACTGGAACAGGCTCTGCAGGGAAGTGGTCACAGCACCAATCCTGACAGAGTTCAAGAAGCATTTGGACAATACTCTCAGGCACATGATGTGACTCTTAGGGATGGTCCTGTGCAGGGCCAGGAGTTGGACTCAATGATCCCTGAGGGTCCATTCCAACTCAGCATATTCTGTGATTCTGTGAAGAAGGAAGGGTCTCACAGTCTTTCTCTCTTTCTTCACTTCAAAGACAAATGCCTCAGGCTGTTTCTGAGCAATTCAGAATGGGGAAAAAATTGTAAGTCACAAAGTTCTGTGGAGGGAAAAACAGTTTCTCCCAAGCTGCAGAATCCATAAGCCAGGAAGTTGGCTTTTATGTCTTTGGCTCCACACAGGTGTGTATGCTGACAGATCATCTGATCCCGAAGTGGATGCTTACACTTTCCATAACAAAGTACAACTGAGAAGACTCCTTGATGAAACTGTATGGCATCTTTGTCACAGTCACACTGCCTACAGAACATATGGGCAGGTAAAAGTCAGGATAGCAGCAAGCTGAGACTATGCTAACAATATGCTTATTTGTCTCTATTAATGAAACAAATGCCAAGTTGTGTGCTGTTGGTGCAAGAAAAAGACACTTTCATTTCAAAACCACCTGTTGTTTATTTTAAACCTCTTCCATCTGGTTTTGCAAGCTCTTCTGGTGCAAGGCTGGCTCATACCTTGCATGCATACAAGAGGAGCACTTATCTCAGCTTGGAGCTCTAGGTGCTACATTGATACAATTAATTAAAAAAAAAGACTGAAATAAAGTACAACATCATAAACCCCAAACACTTCAAAATTAAAGAAGGAAAGCAATATTATTCTGAGTGTTCAGAGAAAATGAGAAATATGCACTTATCACACCCTCTTAAATTGTTTGCTAACTTGCCATACTGAGCCCAAGCATCTATTGTTCTTTTTCTTACCTACGGTATGTTGCAGTTCACAGCATTTTAGAGACACAACTCTATCAAAGCCCTTGACTCCCTTTTACAGCATACTGTTTCATTCTCTATAGATAAAAAGTATTCCTAGAAAATTTCTAATCATATGTTTGCTAGTGGTCCTACCTGCTCCACCTCATTGGCTGTGTACTGCATTGCTTCATTATGCTGCTCTTCCAACATTTCCAAGTTTAACTCCTCTAAGAATTCATTCCTTTCATCATCCAGCCACCCTTCCTCCAGCTGCAAAGAATACATTAGTACATTATTTTATGTTAGCAAGGACACATGCTAAAATAGAGCAAATCCAAATAGCAATGCTTGACTAGTTCTTTTTATCCTAATGATTCTCTTTAGAAAGCCAGGTGGAAGGAGTTCACATCTCAAAAAAAAAAAAAAAAGGAGAAAAGGAAGGATAAAAAAATAGGACTCTTACGGCTTTTATCCTTTCGTAAAACAGTATGACTGATTTTCTCTCATAATGAAGGAGACTGCATAGCACAGACATTATTTCCTTTCAAAAGGTATGAAAGCGCCTAATCCTGAAGCTGTTATATTCATTACCACTGAGAGCCTCTGCACTGAAAGAGTGGCAATGTTACTAACAGGGCAAGGAGGCAACCAGGCTCTTTTCTCTAACAATCTCCATCCCAGTGCTGTGCCCTGCTGCCACCTCAATAGAAACCTTATGCTGTATTTCTGTCACCATTTTCCCATTGATCTTCCAGGTAAACAAATAAAGGGAGCAGGGTGACAGAAAGATGTGGTGGCTTGAACGAAGGCAATTTTTGTTCTCCCAGTATGTCTGGAAGCAAGGCTTATCTGTTTGTTTGGGGTTTTTTCCCCTGAGTGTAAGATAATACTTTGACATTTGGTGAAGACAATATTGTGAAAGGACAGGAGAGGATGCTATGTTTTATGTCAAGTGCATATATCCTCTTCCTGCACCCATTTTACACCTTTTATATCTTTCTAAACTGATAAAACTGGTACCCTGGCCTAAAACATTATTCTTTCAGTTTTGTTCATTGTACACGTGCGCATGTGGTGCACATCCATTTGAATCTGCAATCCCTTGTCAGATAGTATTGAAAAGTAAAACACTGGCCAGTGGCACTCCCAGTTGTAATGATAGCATTGTAGCAGAAAGAAACAGTTCTTGTTTTGTCGTTGATAAAGGAACCAAAGGATGACAGTGACAAAAACGTGCTAGAAGGGAAAATCCTCAGCATGAGACAAATTAAAAGACTATCAACTACTCATGTCCCAAAACAGCAAAGAGCAATTTAGCACAGGTCAACACCTATAGCAAAAGTACCACTGTCTCAAAACCTGAATAGCGCTGGGCACAGATGTTAGTCAGAAAGTTACACCAAGCCAGCAAGTAGTAGTTCCAAGCTATGCAAGGGGCGACTGATGCTGTGCAGTACTTCTAACGGACTGTGGGCAGGAAACCGCTGTTAACTTCACAAACTCTGATATGTGTTTGCCCATGTCAGTGAACTCTTTCCTATCATAAAGAACATAAGTCTTTCAACATTTCCCTTGGCAAAACCAGCCTTCTACAGTTTGGGATTAGGAGAAGATTATTTTTCTTGAGGACATAAAACTTTTGTTGGTCCTTAATGGGACTTTCAAACCATTCTAGGAAACATCTGGTACTGGCCACTAGTTTTGTTTACTTGTTTATTTTCTTCCCCAAGGAAAGCGTGAACACAGCCTTCCTCTACTATAAAGGACACAGTTTAGTTTTCCTCATTTGAGGAAATTGCAGAGATTAACAAATATGGGGGATGAAAGTTGAATCTCACTTGAGCTAATCTGCTGCTTTGATTGTAGCAGACCCAGCGTATAACTAATGAGAATGCTTATGGTATGTTTTTAGAATAAAACTAATACATGGCTTAGCATACATGTGCACTACATACCCTTTGTACACATATACACACCAGAATTCACGTGCCTGTGTGTTATGTGTTCCTCTGGTGTTCTCTCTCAAAGCTTAATTACTTATCAGTATTTACTGCATGAATACATGGTCAGAGTGGTTTTCTTCCTTGTTACCAAAAGAATGTCCTCAGCAGTCATCCTTCAAGACTGCAATACTGCCATTACCATTTTCTATCTAGAAAAGAAAGCCTGCTTAATCCTGTTGTCTTTTACCAACACAACTAGCAGAAATGAGTTGACAGCCTGATCTCTGAAATATTCTGTCTTTTCTCTAAGTTTTGTATGAGTATGTTCTTGTAACACACAAACTAAACTAAAAAAATCCAACACTGAAGCCCTAAACCTAAACCAAACCACATTTTATAATTTGTAATGAGCATCCATATGAGAATTTACATTGGTACAGATAAGTAATCTCTTAACTCAGATAGATATTACCTCTTTATGCTAACCAGTCTAAACAAATACAAAGACTGAGCTTTCCCTGGGCAGGTATCTTATAAGTATGTGGGTTTCTGTTCCCTATTGGAAAACAGAATTCTAGTGAAAAACAGTACGAATAATGTTGAAAAACCTCTTTCGAAAGTTCTGCAATTGAGAGCTACAATTTTGCAATATAAAGTGAGGCATGGCTTTTTTTCTGTACTTTGTCACCTGTTTCAGGAGAATAGTTTAGATTCTTGAAAAACATAAAGGAAATGAATGATCAAATTGTGAATCTTTTGTAACTACTGTATTCAAGTAGAGATTCCAAGTGGCAGTGAATTACACTTAATTTAATTTATACAGAGTGTGCAGCTAGTAAGACTGAGAATATCAGAAAAATAGGATATAAAGAGAAGTACAAACAGTAGTCTTCTACTACTCTACCTCTCCTTTAGTCTGATGATGAATCTAACATCTACCCCTGCAATGATATTGAAAATTCCTGTCATGGCAAGATTCTTGGCATTGACATAATCTTATTTTTAAAACCATAACAATGTTTCTAAAAGCTTTTGAAAACACACTTCCCAAGATACAAGCATGTTTTTGTGACCAAAGCACTTTGAAACCAATTTCAGTCCTGTATGATATTGTAGTGAAATCTCATAATTGCTACATAAACAAATCATTTACATGCCTGCTTATAAGCACCTAGCAAAAAAAGATACCTAACCAATGACAAGGTACAGCTTTGTGTAAGTTCATGTAAATTATAAAGTTCACATAAAAGATAAAATTGATAAAGGCAAGTCTGCAAAATTTATCCCCTGAATAAATCAGACTCATCTAATGAGTAATGCATAGTTTTCAAGTTCTACTTCATGTTTTACTAATACCATATTGGTGCTGCCAGCTTTATTTATATACCTGCTTACTCTGCTGGAAAAGAAATTGCTTAGTTTGGGGAAAACAAGCCCTAATAATATCATATTATTTTCTTTGCTGGCTAAACAGAAGGAAAGCTCCACAATTATCTGTTTGCTCCTTTTGTCAGTAACTTCAGCAATCCTATTTCTTGGCAGTTCATTAGTTACAGTGACAGTGAATGCATGGTATAACCCAGGTTCTGGTTCAGTGCACCTATTCAGTCTAACCTGCATCTCTGGTCTTGCAACCAGCAATACAATTTTCTTGCATTCTTCACTGGAGAGCAATGCCACTGCCTCTTCACGATTCTGGACATCTTGGCCATTTATCTAGAAAACAAATGAAAGTGGCACATTAGTTTCTATTTCCATAAAGCAACACACAATAAAGGGCAGATATCAGCTCATTTGTGCTGAATGTATGGACAATGAAAATTGTGCAATGGGCTCATCTGAAGCCCCTCAGTGGTAAGTGCCTTCACTCAATTATGCGCTTACTGTAAGAGCTGTATTGATCGTTGAAGGATGGTGGACATCAGAGGAAGCAGTTATGTTCATAAATGTCCAACCTGCGCCCTGGTAACATACATCTAGCAACACAATTAACCAGCCCCTGACAGGTGACGTTCATCTTTCTCCGTTCAGAGTAATGGAAGTGTCACTCTGAGATAATAGTGCTGGTGGAAGCAAGACTGGTAATGCTACAGCTGAAATCAGTCACACTGTATGCTGGTAGAGAGCCAATTAGAGAGCTACAGTATTATCTCTTACCAGGCAATACTTACAGGCCACTGCTTATGGCTGCTCCATTTAATCATTTCATATTTGTGTGGACAGCTTAGTAGACAGAACCACACAAAACATTATCCCCTTACAAGGGGATAATCAAAATAAAAGTGGTTCTTCAGTGAGTCTGTGCTTTTCTTCCTACCTTTCTCATATTCTGTCACTACAGAATAGTGACTACATGGTAAAAAACACAATTTGCATTGTCTAAAACCCTTTATTGAGCGAATCAAATAAAAATCTTATTTCCCATATGCATTTGGCTTTGTTGAATTCACAGCACAAGAATTGGCTTATTCTCGTTGTGGCAACAAAACCTCAAAAATATAATGTATTTGAAAAAGAGTGAATACAAAACTGGAAGACAGAAGCATCTGAATATTTGCGAGAAAAAAAGGCTTCAATTTCAAAGTAGTATGAAATTCTTGTTGAAAATGAAAAATAAAGTTGCTTTTCTGTACATATATTTGGCCTGGAAGCCTTCTCAAAAATACAGCTTTAATTCAGATTAAAGAAAACTCCAGTGTACCCTGATGACCTAACTGGCAATGAGTGAAATGTCAGAGACACTTCAAAACTTACATGACAGGATAGCTGTGGTCTCTGGAGACCAGATAACCCAAGTAACACTGAGCTGCCCTAACCTGGAAAGGCAGAGATGCAGCCACAGAGCGAGAGGCCCAGGAGTAGATTTCCAGCTTGTGCAAAACATTTCCAGCCATGGTGGTTGCTCCAGTGACTATCAGCTAAGTAACTGCTCCCTGTGGACCCCAGAGGGGCGGCCGGGCTGTCCCCATGCTACCTGGAGGTGCCCACTCCTCCTCATCTGCACCATTATGCAGGATGGGCAGGACTTAGGCCTGCCCCACAGCATCTGACTCCACTGGACAGCATTTAGCCTGGAGGTTCACAGCTAAAAATACAAGTTTAGACAAGTCTCACTAGGACTGTCCTTATAAGACCCTTCCCTTGACTTTTTAACATTTCATGTAAAATACTCAGGCAGTTTTCAGATGCTTAGAGAGACTGTGAAGTTTGGCGGTTTCTGAGAATGAGAATGGAGAAGTTAACATCCCCAAAAATGAGAAGAAACCTGCTGTAATTTTGTGAGGAATACACAAAACACAATGTCCCCCTGCAACCTTAACCAATGCCACCTGCCACCCACAGAAAATGCCCCCATGCTCAGAGATCCATCTCTCCCAGCATTAGTGTAATTCCCCCATAATGGCACTGTCACCTTCTATTTCTCTGAGTTATCTCATCAATAAGAGTAGATAGAGGGTCAATGTGTTTTCAGATATGAAAGTAAACCCCTCATAACTCTCTGGGTGTTAACTTTAATGATCAAACTCATAGCTATATATCAGCACTGACATTAAAGTAATGCTCCAGTCCACAAGAGGATGGCATAATTATCTATGTTTTCTCTCATCCCCAGAGTCTTTACTCAAAAATGAAATTAATTTTATTAGGAACTGGAGAATATTCACCTGAGCTGCTGTTGGCTGTCCATCCCGAAATTTTACAAAGCAAGGAAAGGAGCAGAAAATGGACCTACTCTCTATTTCCTTATTTTGAACACACATAAAATAGGAATGAAAGTTGGTTTTACCCTGTTGAATAAAAAACGGAGTGTTTTTCTGATTTTTGAAATTTAAAACTACTATTATATCCTGTTTGCTTTCTTCTGTAGGTATTTTACAGAATGACACAGAAGGCAGTGCCCTGACTTCTCCTCTGCTAAGTGCACCCCATGGTGTGGACCCTTCACCCCAAGTCCTGCTGAGGACCTCACTTCCCTCATACCATAGCATCTATGTCTTCTGGGGGAGAACATTGTCCCGTGAATTTTTTCAAATTCCCAACCACACAGAGAATGAAGCAGCAGCCCCTAAGTGAGCTCTGACATTAAAATCTAATTTATTATTTCCTTTCCAGAAAATTGGCTACTTTGGCAAGCCAGCTAGTAAACTGTGTTGTGTAGCTATACTCCAAAGCCAGTGTAAGCTGTATCAGGGTAAGAGAAACATGTACAGGTTTCAGCAAAGACATTTCCTGCAGAAATTAAAAGATTGGAAGGAAGGAACAGACTGATCTTATGTCAGCCTGAAAGCTCATGTATTAATGAAGGGTAGTTATGGAATATGTTACAGAAAAGCAACCTGTCATCACCAGGAGCTACTTCTGGGGTGTCAGTGAAAAAAGCTCAAATTAAAAGGGAAGTCAACTAGGAACCTGAATTAGAATGCTACAATACAGCAAAGAGTTTCCAGTCTAGTGATTTTTGTAGCTCTTTCATGATTTTGCACTAGGGCCAAAAATGCACTATCCACTGTTGGCTGAAAATGGAAACACACTGCCATGCTAGTTACTTCCCTCTCTGCACAAGGTATACTTCCCTCCTCCAGAGCCAGGAGCCAGCTACCCTCATCCACAGGTGTTATGCTATGTCACAAAAACCTATCTTCAGGGCAGCTCTTTAAGTGGGTGGAACAACAGAAATGAAGAAGCAAAAAAAAGTCAAGATGGTGGATCAGAAAAAATTCAGAAAATCAATGTTTTATTGGGGAAGGAAAGAAAATATTAAAAAAAGCTGAATGAACCTCCTCCTCAAGTATGTTCAAGATCATCCTTCTCTAAACAGCACATTTTTTGGATGAAAACTCTTTTCATCTACGTTCAGCAAAAGTGAGATTCACCCAAATTTATGTGATTGGTGAATGATCATCAAGTCTCTGACACTCATATTTATGTCTGCAGGATCCTGTTTAAAATTTGACACTGAGACGAACATAGTGGAAATGAGATTTTCTAATAAACAAGGAAAAAAAAAGACATGGGACATAAGTGCATGAGCCGGAACGAGTTTGTCAGTCTCATTTTTCAGTACACACATTCTAGCTCCCAGCTATTGTGTTAAAAACAGACAGACACGGATTTTCTCATCGATCACGGTTACAAAGAGAACTACCTTCCCTCATTAACAGTCCACAAAGAAGATGGCACTGCATGTTTGTCTGAAGAAGGAGTTTAAGGAAGAGTCTATTGTCACATACTTGCAAAATGCGGTCTCCTTCACGGATCCGTCCATCTCTGGCAGCAATGCTGTTTGGATCAACCTGCACAGGACAATAGCCAGTAACTGGACATGGAAAGATTTTTATGGGAAATTGCAACAGCTGCACAATTAATTGCATGGTTTTAAAAAGTACCATTTTTACACCATACCAGAGGCAATCTGAAATTTCCTTTAGAGTCACATGAACTCGACAGTTCTTCAAATGACTGTATAAGCTTGTTTTAGATAAAAGACCTCAAGACAGAAAGGGCTGATTTTCACATTAATACTTTCCTATGTCACTGTCAGGCATTAACTTTCAGCTGTCGGAGTATTCAAAATTAATGACAGAGACTTTTTTCTGTGGAAGTTCATTATGGACTGAGGTGCTTCTGCAGCAGTTGATACCTCTATACAAATGGACCTGTCTTTGGTAAAAGAGCATGATTCTTTTTCTTCCATGGAAACATTTACTATTAAATTATTATCTCAGTAATCAATCTGTTATTTCCTCTGGAATTTTTCAGTTTGTCAGAAAACATCAAAAACTCACAAAGGATCCATGTTGTATAGATCACTCACAGGTCCTGTATATCATTCCTAGTCTGAACCAGTTAATTTTAAGTTATCTTAACCTAAATAAATGTTTAGGGCTCCACTGATAGTTTATCAAAGTCACTATAGCTCATCCCTGAGCAATGACCTACTGTTTGTTGCAGGGCAATTCAATCTATCACTTTTCATTTGATGGTTATCTTAAATAATTTATTTTGCGACATCGCGCCATAAGCTTTTTTTTCAAACCAAACATTTCAGTTGAGTATTTGGTTCACAGGTTGCATCCTCAAAGTCTCAGATATCATTTTCCTCTGTACATTGTCATAAAAAAAAAGAATCTGAAATGCTTAATCAAGTACAAGAGACAATATAATTACATTTACTTTCAAAAGCCTGAGAAAATTTTATAATGTAGAAAAACCAGAGCATTTTGGAAATAGTCCTGGAGTGCATTAAGAGATTCCTGAACTTTCTTTGCCTTCACAAGGTCAAACAGACATTAACAGCAGTGCTTATACAACTGGTGGAAGATATATTCTTGGGTAATTTATATTAATTCTTCATTCTTGTTCCAAGGCTGTGCTTTTAAGCTTCTTTAACATTGCTACTGGCCTGTGAATATGCAACCTTGCTTTCATCCCCATTCACTGATACACAGGAGAATTGTCTTTACTGATCCTCTCTGTCCATGAACTTCACTCAGAATGTAGAATTGCAGAATCATAATTTCTCAAGTTGAGGACGGACCCATAAGGATCATTAAGACCCACTCCTCACAGGACCACCTAAAACTAAACCATATGACTAAAAGCATCATCCAGTTTCTTCTTGAACTCTGTGCTGTGGCCACTTCCCTGGGGAGACTGCTCCAGGAACCATCCACTCTTTAAGTGAAGAACCTTTTCCCAATGTCTGAATTTGTTTCAACATGTCAAAAAAGCAACAAATTGGGATCACAGTTCATACAGAAAAATCATCAGTGAGCTTGGACTCAGCAGTGACCTTGGACTCACAAGAGTTCTGCTTTACCCAGAAAAAAGCCTCTTTGCCTGGCTGGAGACTCAAAGAGAGAGAGAGTGTTCCTGGAAGTTTTGTGGACACATCATGAAACACTAACATCCTGTGCTGGGTGCCATGTTTTGTTGGTGAAGCAAATGAAAGCTTGAGTATCCAGCAGTCTATTTTTTGTTTTTCCAACATATTCCTCTTCCAAGCTACTCTCTCCACCCATGTGTGGTATGTCTGTGTGTACCACAATCGTAACAAACCCAAAAAAAAATACAATAATGATTGACCACTGTTAAGATTACCAAGGCTGTAGCAGGACGAGAATGTAAGCAGGGTGTGGAGAAGGCATTTTTCTCCTTAAAAGTTCTGCCTGATTTCCATTGTAAGGGCACATTTCTTTCAAAATTCAGATCATGCTCAGACTGCTTTGTACTTCCCTAACTAAGATGTAGTAATAAAAAGCACTTACATTAAAGAAGCCCACTATTAATGACTACACTGCTTGGGCAACATCATTTAAACTGATAATATAAATGAATTGAGAGTGACACAGGCTGGTTGCTGGCTGACACTGCTGCACTCCACTTCTGCACTCTGGTCTCAGAGCACTTGCTTGTACATTCCCTGGAACATTTAACCCTTCACCATGAGCATCTTCCACACTCCTCCCCAATGCCATGTCCTTACCTCACTGACATAGATTCCTGTGTCCTCCTCATCATCGGTTCTGTAACAAACAGTCAGCCCCAGCTTCTCCTGGCTGCCAATGCGGCACAGCTCCACCTCCTACAAGAAAATATACAGGCTTGTGTGGTGGCTCTTGTCGAGGGTGGAAAAAACTGCACAGCACTCATACTGCATGATCAACTTATATTGCTCAGTCTTAAGATACAATATTTATTGTGCATCTTTGTAAGAGTAAATATCCTTTTTGCTGGAAGAATTCACTTTATGGAGAGAGGAGTTCATTTGGGAAGTCTTTCCTGGCTGGAAAGTGCCTTTCTCAAGGGTGGTTAGATGTTTTATTTTTTTTCCTTTTCCTTCTGCACTCCATAGAGGGCTGCAGGCTCTCTCTCTCTTTCTCTCTGGTATGTGAGGAGAGAGATAACACTCACAGACATCCTATGGGCCTCTGGGCCAGTGGGAGAACCACGGTAGGGGGGCCAATGATGATAAGCCTGAAGAAGAACAGAAGGTGTGTCTTTCCAAGGCCCAGTGCAGTCTTCCTTTTTAAGGTTTAGTGTCCTCGACTTTGGAATAAATTTTCTTGAATTCCTTCCCTTGCCTGGCCTTACAGGGGATGCCTGCATATTATCTTACTTCACAATCTTTAAGGGGGAAACTATTCTGAGAATTAAGAAGGAAATTCCAGTACATTGCAGGTTCAAGCTATATAGAAACTGTTCAGCAATACATGCCAATACAGCTGTGCATCAGTTTTGCAGGTTTTTGACTTTTGAATAATAGAAGCTGGCTTACAACAGATTACATAGTCATTCTAGTCCCATCATGCCAGCTATTGATTTATAGGATATGAGACAGACTGACTACACATCAATCAATCCATCACACAAGTGCCACTCCCTTCTAACAGCAATAAAATCCATAAAGCAAAAACTCAGCCTTCCAGTAATTGTATAAATCCTTCTCTGGCCAGTTCAGCACCATAGCTTCACTGCAGAAGCCGCTACGTAACAGAAGGATCCTTCAAGGAATTTCCCATGGAGCTGAACAGCCATGTCATCTTCCTCAGTTGTGAAATGATGCAGAAAACATCTTCGTAGTGTCAGTTGTCCCAGATGTGGCATCTTATGAAAAGTGTAAGTTTCAGGGCAGATGGCACAGTCATAACTACTAAATACACCCATCTGAGCTGAGCATCTTTGGGGTTTCGTAGGGGAACCATTAACAAAAAAAATTCAAAACTGCCCTTGGTTTGAACAGTGTGAAACAAACAATTGTAATAAAGTAGAACAAACCAAATAACACAGCTGATATTTGTATTGAAAGGGAGTCTGCAAGTGACACTTGGGCCCTAACAGCTTCTGCTTCTGTGCCTCTGCAATAAAAGAACAAAGACCAACTCATGCTTCAGTTCTCAGTCAGTGATACAGAGTTTGTACCCCCCCATTCCCAGAGATGTTATGCTGACTAATCCAGAAACAGCCCCAGGGTGCACATAAGTGAGGACTCACTACTGAGTCTCCCGAGTTGTGCGAACCAGATGACAAAATCCGACAACCTACAGAAGAACCTGCACTTCACACACATGGGTTACCCAATGAACCTCATGACATTTTCATTTCAGCTGAACATCTTTCACGAAGTGCAGTGCTATGGTTCACTTCACTACTTCCTCACCAACATACCAATCTACAAGGGTTCACTACCTGCACACACCCTGTAAGCTCTTCCCTGGACTTTGGGCATTCAGTGTATTAAAATAAACTAAGAAAATGAACAGGAAACTTGTAGTATTCTTTAGGTTTTCGTAAAAATGACAGGAGTTTTATATAGTGTAGTAAAGAGTGGGATTAGTAACCAATACACATTATACACTGGGTTTGAAAGAAGAAACATAGGACTGTGTTTCATTAGGGAAGACAATTACAGTGACCCGATTTTGGCATTGGGAGCAAAATTATGTGTACTGGAGGGAGGCCTATTCAAAACCTATAATAATTGATGCCTCCATAGGGAAAGAACACTTGACTAGAACTGTAATATTAGGGAGAAATTACAGTAACAAAATGGCTTCAATTACAGCAACAAGGTATACTTTCAAGGAATAAAGAAGCTTGCGGTCCCTTGGAGGCCTATAAGGAAACCTAAATACACCATAAAGGACTGAAACTGGGACCTTTAAATCAAGGCAAATGAGGATCTGAGCACAAGCAGAAATCCATTGACTTTCATTGTCCTGCTGGCACAACCTCCTGTATCCCTACATTAAGGCTGGGCAGGGGCCCCAAGGACTGCTCTAAACACAATTTCTTTGGATGGGAACACCTTGAAGTTCTCATTGATGATTTGTCTCAAAATGTTCCTACAAAGCTGTACCAATGTTTCAGGCTGCAAACAAACTGAATCCTGTCAGTGCAGTAGCTCAATGAGCAAAATAGTTTAACCCTTTAGGGCATGAAAGAGCAAAGGAAAATGAGGATGACCCTGCAGGCTTCCTGGGAGTCCAAGAGGCTTGCTAAAATTGCCCCTGGGAACAAGCTGATGCAAAGTATCGGTGACTAACATCCTCTGAGTGGGATGCAACAGTCCTGGCTGCACATAGTACCTGGGCTACCACAGCTTCCATCTTTCATTTTCAGTCTGGATGCAAGTACATACTCAAGCAGTATCTCATTCAGCATGAGGAAGAAGTTGGATGAGGTCTCTTGCTTTGCATTGGAAGTCATTCTAGATAATTGCCTTTTGTCCATGGCACATCTGCACTACTAACCTCACAGCATCTTCTTTTTTACAATAAACACAATACATCCTGGTTACAAGCAAACAAACCAGGGCTGAAAAAAACATCTTTGGACAATTTAAAAACACTTTGCATAAAATACTAAATCATCTCTCAGAGCAAAAGCCCACAAGTCTGTAACAAGCACATCTGAAACAACTTCAACAGCAGAGCAGCAATTGAGATAGTAGGGAACATGGACCATCATGGTCAAATACATTTGCCATTGTATTTTGTGACAGATGTCTCTTAGCATGTTTTATTTTTCACAGAATTACAGAATCACAGAATATGCTGAGTTGGAAGGGACCCTCAGGGATCATTGAGTCCAACTCCTGGCCCGGCACAGCACCATCCCCAAGAGTCACATCATATGCCTGAGAGTATTGTCCAAATGCTTCTAGAACTCTCTCAGGATTGGTGCTGTGACCACTTCCTTAGGGAGCCTGTTCCAGTGCCCACCCATCCTCTGGGGAAGAAGCTTTTCCTTATACCCAACCTAACCCCCACCCCCGACAGAACTTCAGGCCATTCCCTCAGGTCTTGTCACTAGTCATCACAGAGAAGAGAATGCTTGCCCCTCCTCTTCCCCTCATGAGGAAGTTGTAGACTGCAATGAGGTCTCCCCTCAGCCTCCTCTTCTCCCGCTGAACAGACCAAGTGACCTCAGCCACTCATCACATGCCTTCCCCTCAAGGCCCTTCACCATCTTTGTTGCCCTCCTTTGGACACTCTAATAGTTTAATATCTTCCTATATTGTGATGGTCAAAACTGCACACAATATTCAAGGTGAGGCTGCCCCAGTGAAGAGTAGAGCAGGACAATGCGCACTCTCAATAGGCTGGTGATGCTTTGCCTGATGCCCTCCCAGGACATGGTTGGCCCTCCTGGCTGCCAGGGCACTGCTGAATCAACTTGCTGTTGACCAGGACCCCAGGTCCCTTTCCATGGCACTGCTTTCCAGCATCTCATTCCTCATTCTGTACATACATTCAGGGTTGTCCCATCCCAGGTGCAGCATCCAGCACTTTCCCTTATTGAACTTCATATTGTTGGTGATTGCCCAGTCCTCTAATTTATTTCTCTCACTACTGGTTTTTAACAGAAGAAACTAAGTTTGGCAGCAGTACATTTGTAGGAATGCAATTTTCTTTTCTGAAATGCCTTTAAGATACATGCACACGTGTACACACACACACACACACACACACATTTTCTCATTGGCTTTTGTCATTGTGTACATAGGGACTGAACTGTTGGTCTTCAAAACTATGCATTTTAAAAATCTACAAGAAACAACATCTGGAGGTTCATGAATAGTGCTGACAGACAGGTGGTGGGAGGAGAAGGACTGAATTGAGAGCTCAGGAGATGACAGCCTCCCCCTCTTTTGGGCACACTGGGGGCAGCCACTTCTCAACATGAAGAGTATTCTGCTGTCAAGTGACAGAAATCAGTGCCAAATTGCTAAGTCTTTTGACTTGATGCTTCTTTTCTCTGTGTTGGCAGAACAAAAATTCAGTGCATTGCCACAATAAAGATAATACTTTTAAGTGTTTTGCCATAAATTATTTGGATAAAAGACAGACATGGAAACTAGAATAAGGACTACCCCATCTCAAAAGACCTGGATGCAAATTTCCAAAGTAGCTGATTTCTTCAGATATGGAAAAAGAGAGCAAAAAGGTGCAGATCATGCTCCTGAAGGACTGAAACTGGTTATACTGGTCATCCTCCAAAGTGATGGAGAAGTGGTTGTAGCCTGTAGCTCCTAACCAAAGGCTAATATTCTTCAGTAATGGAAAAGCAGTTTACCTTTTATCTGAGCTATCAACCTCAGGAGTCATGAGACCAAAACAGGAGCTGGGGAGGGAAGACCAGGTTACTACTGTAATTTTTCTCAAGTGTTAGAAGAGTAGTTTATAAAGGTCAGCAAGTGCATTGTTGGCTTTCTAGAATTGCTGAAAAGAGGTTAAGCGCAATTAAAGGAGACCTTGTAAAAGTTAGCATCAGTTTGCAGTTATAGTGGGTCTTTCTGCTAGGAGGTAGATTACACAAAGTAAACCCGACGGCATGGTACAAAAGAGACCATGAACCCTTCCATAATCAGTCTTAAACAGTCTTTTAGGGAGAAGAATAGCTCTGAACTCTTCACATTTTTCCTCCACACAGTGGAAAAAAGACTACAATGTGTCTACTAAGACATGCACACCTTTGAATCCTTCCTCACTTTTTGTCAGGATTACCCACTGCTTGTTCAATACTGTTCACTCCATTTAAAGTGTGGCTGAGCTCTGTCCCACTACCTGTCATTCCCTCCCACCTCCATTGAAACCATCCCACCCCAACACCCCTCTCCAGCAACAGAATCCTTCTGTCTTCATTTTCAAAAACATCTCGGTGCACTCTTTCCCTGAGTGGCCCTTCATTCATATTCACAGACAGTATTATCACTCACCATTTTCTCCCTTTTCCCACCAAATGTTTCCATTCTTATTGAGTACCCACATCCACACAGCCCCCACATCACCTTCCTTTTACTCTCACATTATAACCCATCCTGTTATCTCACCTATAGAAATCTGTAAAGAAATTACTGTTTGGTAAGTCAGAAAGTCCCATCGACTAAAGTGACCACTTCACTACATATGAAACACACACACAGTTGAGCACTACCAAAATAACGTATTATTACTGCCACTTTATTCTCCTTCCTCTCTCTCATCTTCTGGTTCTTTGTCTTGCTCCCTCACACTTTTGTGTCATGAGAAGTTTTGCATGGGGAGGAAATAAGGTAAACAAGAAATTAGAGCTCAACACAAATTAGTTGCAATGAACAGCAAGATACTCTCTTCCCAAGGTAGGAGACTCTCAAAGCCCATACAGGAACTTCCAGTGTTTGGTGGCAACTGGATGGCTTTGAAACTCATAATAAACTTGAGATCTAATGTGTCCCTTGCACTGGAAATTCCAGGGAATGGTTCATGAAAGCCCTGACGCTGTGTTAATATTATTTTTGTTGAATTTGATCTATCATATTCACAGAGTTAGTGAAGACATTGAATTAATTCTTTACAAAGAACGGTAACTCCTGGGCTTCTTTAGTACAATGGAGGTTTAATGAGAAAAACACTGCTCCAGCTCTAAAGGGTTTAGAGTTCAGTTGCTAGATAGTATAATGTTGTCTCATCTCATTCTATGTCCATTTTGCATTTTTGCCCACTGATGACTTGTCATGAAATACAGGAAGACTAGTTTACTGTACATACTGTAGACTAGTATAACTAACTAAAGCTACTCAGTTATTCAACATTATTTTACAGTAGGAAAAAGGTAAACTCTACACTTGGCCATCTCATGTCCAAAGATACGTCTAGGACTGAGAGTCTCCTGAGATCATTCTGACAAGGAAACTTGCTGATCCCCTTTGCAATTTATTGGTGTATGAAAACACAATGTCTCATTTTCAGAATGGAAACCTTTAATAAGGAATGACAATGAACTTACTGATAAAAGTAACTGGCTGCAAGATCAAAACATGTAAAATTTCTGAAAAATCATTTGGTGTATTTTAGATTAGTTGGCATGTGTTTGGGATTCTTCCCCGGATTACATGATATACTGAGGAAGGAAAATTTCTCTACCTTCTCAAATTCACCATAATTAAAAAAAAAAAAATTAGTAAGACCTTGCCTCCTAAGATAAGTTATTTTGGCAAGTTTCCAGGAGTGTTCTGCTTTTAAGTTCTTATTCCCTGTTCTATTGTAACTGCTTTGGTGCAGGGACTCGGGTTTTTTATACATAAGCAGAAAACAATGCAAACACTACCAGAGTAGCAGCACATAAAAGAATAAATGTGGAGCGTTTGAAAAGCACTGGAGAAATTCTATAAATATTCCACATCCTTTCAGTGTTCCCCATCTGTCTTTATAGTAACTGTTGTACCCACTAAAAGGACTAAGAGAGACTATTAAAATTGTCATAGCTACTGAGTTCCCTTCACCTGTACAGTATGGTATATCAAAGTAGTAAGTCCCGCAAAGTCTGGTAACACCATTAGAAGGGGAAGCATGGAATCAAAACACAATTGCATTTTTCCTAAATGGACAGTGTATGATCACTTAAGTCCTCATTACAATGAGAATATCATCTCACCATTGAGACATAGTCAAAAACCAAATTAATTTTAATGTTACTCTCCAGTGCAACAGAACCTGTGATTCATAGTTCAAGTTTTATATTTTTGTGATATGGTAAGACAGCAAATCCTAAACATTTTCAGTTTTTGATACAGTCAACTATTTAATTTCTTAGCACTAACAAGTGTATACTTATCCCATTTACCTCCATTATCTTTAGAGGAAAAGATCAGTACAGTCTAGCCTGTAAAACCAAAACAGTGTGCTTTCTTCCCTCTTCCCTTTAAACAACTCTCCTGAATGGGGAAAAGAAAACAGACAGAAAGGAGAAGTCTTGCTATTTACAAGTATGAAAAAGACAGGTTTTAAGTTAGGAGTCAACACAACAGTATACACATAGTTTTTAGAAAAGGAAATCACCAAAGCATATTGGAGAAGGATTCCTACTTCACCAGCAGAAAGATAAAATACTGCCAGTCTGGAAAACTCCTTGTGTGGTCAAACAAACAATGCAATTCAGATATGCTTTGTCTAAACCCTAAAATGTATGAAAGGTAGCTGACAAGTTCCATCTACAAAACCCACACACTTGTAACGTGTTCTAAGGAAAAAAAAAATCCCAGAGATGTAGTCTATGAATATGCCTGTGGGTTCAGGAATTTTTCTGGACCAGCAGAGGATTATTAGTACCTCTTGGACCAAAACCAGATTACAATTGTTACTGGCTGATATTGCAAAATCAAGGAAAATAAAAATAACAACAAAACCAAGAAAAAGATATCTTCACAGCTGCCTTGAACAATGCAATTATCACCAACTAGTGAATTATTGCCCATCCATAAATAAATGGTCACATGCAGACTCTGAAACAACCCCAGGTGTGAGGTGAAGCACCTTCATGTTCTACCCCTTTACAGACCACTACCAGGCAAAGCTCCAAACTCTACATAGTTTACTTCATAGCTGAATGACCTAAGAGTTTGCAAATGCTAAAATACACCAAGGTTTAGCTGACAGGTTCTGTGATTATGTCCTTGTTTTCCTCAGTATCACTCAGAAGCATTTGTAGAGCAGAGTCTGTGCCAGGCAAGTTATTATGTGCCATAGCCATGACTGCACTTTCAGAAGAAATCAAGGCTTATTGAATGCAATGAGGGGCCCAATATCTGATGACCCAAGGTGGAGGAATATAGCATTTAGTATAAATTTTAAGAGAAAACAAAACCAAAATAATAAAGCAAAATAAGAAGAGTAGTTACTTTTATCTTTACTTTTCCTTTTTACCTGCAGTAATAGCTGAGAAGCTGCTTTTAATGCTCATCTTGTTAATGGTATAATTGACAGAATGAGTAATTGAATGAATGAAGCACAAAAGGCCAAGAACAGAGTACTTACAGAATAGCTCAATGAAGAATTAACTAAGAAAATACATTAAGTTGTGACTTTCTTTAAGAAACTAGTTACACTGAAAAAAAATCCTCATCCATCTGAGCTAGTGTCCCTCTTCTGAGGCATCAAATAGAAGTGCTCAGGGACTATACGCACCTTAAAATTAAGATTCATTTTTCAGTATCATCTTCTTTTTACATTGTTATGGGCCAGATCAACCTCCAGTTTATATGCATAACTGAATTTTGGCTGCTTTTCACACTTTCTGTCAGGGTTACTGTAGGAAGGTTGTCCTGTAAAGTCAGATCAATTTTATCAACTTCTTGCTAGGGGTTTCTGTAAACTATGGAAACAGAGCAAAGCTCAGTTTCAGTCTCACAACTGTGTTCAGTAACCCCAGCTCTGTACTTCTTATTTCATCACTGGGAGTGATGTCAGCATTTGGATAATTATCAGGCAGAGCTTCAAACAGCCAAGTACAAAACAGCATCTTGCTAATAGCAATCACTTTCTTAGTCTCTTCCTCCACATGCCTGGAAGGATATACCTTTTCAGGCTGCCAAATCACTGCTGCTATTCATTGCTACCTTCTGTAATATTTAATCTTCATAATGCCACACTCATTATCACTGGCAAGTAATTCTGCTCATGAAACAAAAATAAATAATACAAACAGAACCTTCATTCTTCTTACAGAACAGTTCATCTAATGAAGCCCTAGGAGGGTAGAGAGCTAGCAGTGTAGCTAATAAAAAGAAAAATTCATCTCAAATTCAGAAGTGATGAGAACAGCATTAACATTACATAAAATCATATATTGCAAATGAGAGTGGGGGTAAAACAGTAAATGACAGTCTGGGTTTGTAACCAAAAAAAGTATCATCATCAGAATAAGTGGTGTTCTTTAGACTTCATTTTAAAGCACCTGTGAATTTATGCCATGCAGGAGGAGTTGTGACTGTCATGTATAAATGATCAGTACAATGTCATGTACAATGGGTGAGACTACACACGTAAAACAGACACTTAGTGTTTCAAACAGGTATCACATTCCACAGTACCCAAATCATGCTGCCAACACTCTTAGCTCAGCTTTGCTTAGAAGTTATGTCTTTAATAGTGACTAGAAGTAATTTGATAAAACTCAGGAAAAAAAAAAGATGCAAGTCCTAGAATTAGTAAAATTCATCAAAACAATAAATTTTAAATATGATTATTTTTTTCCTATGGGTTGACTCCACTGTACATTTGACAAATAATTTCAAACTAAGGTAGATATTTTCCTTTCAGGCTTGGGGTGGGTGTTAAATATTTAATTCTTTACTTGCATGTACATGTGTCTGTGTTAGAAAATATACATATATGACTATATAGGTACATGCAGTGTGTATATATCTGTGTTTAAGTGTGTGCCAGGCAGGTCAGTTACACTGCAGAGAGTCTTTCCTGTCAATCATCAAACAATTCATTGAAGAGCACGATTACAATTCTTGAAAACACAGTGACAAGTTATATTCTTATAATGAGAAAGCAAAAGTGTCAGATGACCTCAGAATTCAAAGAACCAGAGCAGTGACATTTACAGCCATCTTTGGACTCTACCACCTTTTAATGACAAACCATATAAAAGAATATTTATTAATAACTGCAAAAAGAGAAATGGCAAAAGGAAACAAGAATTTTCAGTTTGCTAGAAAAGCTTCTCTGTCATAAAATAGATCAGTCAAACATAAACCTCTTTTCTCACTTTACCTCCATGACAAATGATTGTTTAGGGTGAGCTGCTGTAAAGAAACAGCTCACAGGAGAGACTATATAGAGGAAATGCCTATCACTGCAGCTTTGTTAAGTGTGTCAATAAAAAAAGATCAAAACCACCTGGGATTCTGGGACTGTCAGACTGAAAGCAAGTAATACCACAGGCAAACAAAGGCATCCTAGACTTGAGAACTATCCTAATGCCATCAAGAGTTATGGTCTCCTGTCAAAGGGATTTTCCAGGAAATATGTTAATGTCTATGTAACATGGGCTAATTGTAGGCAAAGTTCCAGAAGTATTCAGCGTGAAACAAAGTGCAATGAAATGGCCTTCCCCTTCACAGGTCACTGCAGGGTCCCACTGCATTCTTTTCACAAAGAATAAACTTGTATTTAAGTTTGTAGGACATTTAATTTACAAACACTGGCCGCTTCCACTAGAGAAACAATGTTTTCATCAGAAAAGCAAAGCTGTTAACTCCTCTCGTACCTTCACCACAAAGGTAAAAAGCACTGCAGGATTTTAGCAGATTAGAGTTCAGTTTTATAACTTATTCTGTAAATGCCTATGGAGATTTGGTAGAATTCAAGGTTTCACTTTTAATGTGACTGATGTTCTCAAGTTGTGAAAATAACCTAAAGAAATAAGTTCTTTTTTCCTCTCTCTAACAGTCCCAGTATGTTCTGTTACTCAGATTTTACAAAGACAGGCACATCCACAATGTACTTGCCGGGCTATTTGGATGGAAATAGAAAAGCTTTGGAGCAAGACAGAGCCAGTCCAGATGTAAACAAGCTGGAACTGATGGCAGCTGTGCTGTTACAAATAAAATTACATTCCCCACTGTCTTCTCACTTATCAATTTTGACAGAAGACTGTCCTGACTTCTCATAAACAGCATCGAAAAGGACAAATCACATTGGGTGTCAGATTTGCCAGGATGGATTTGGTTGGTAGCTTTCCACAAAGAAACAGAGGGTTATCTCCATTCCACATGGTGGGGAGAAACAATGCTCAGTCCAAGGTATCTTATAGGCTAAAGTCTCATTTAATCCTCATCTTTTAAAGTTGGTTTTGATTTAGGAATCTCTGACATAAGATTTGTTTACATCAAAGCAGAAAGGACAAATATCAGCAAGCAAATATTTTTCAAATGCATAATCCAAACCCAAACACAATGTAGAATGAGAAATACTTAGAAACAAATTCACTTTCCTGCTGATCTCTGCTTTATAGCTACACTTAAGAGTCACATGCTGTTTTATGTCCAGACAAAGAATGCTCTGGGACAGCAGGATGCTGTAGACAATGATAGCACTGTATTAAAAAAAAAAAAAGAGAGAGAGAGAGATTGAGAAATAACAAAGAGAAATAATTAGCAGAAAACCCCCCAAACTAATGTCCTGCCATACAGGCAGTTATTAATGAAATACCATCTTGCAACTGTGGGAGCAGAATTTGGCCCTATAGCTGATGAATCCTTCAGTAATAAAGCAGCTTCATTGGATTGCAGAATTCACACTCACCTTGCAGCTCTGGAGTGAAAATTTTTGGTGTGCACTACACTTCTACATAAAAAATCAAACAATGGAGTAATTTGAGGCATGGTATGCCTGTCAGTGCATAATCAGCAGTCTGATGTGTGATGATCAGTACCAGTCTGAGGGTCACAACTGGGAGGAGGAAGACACCCTGGTGTCAGTTGAGACTCCCATCAGGTGAAAATTGGGAGCTAACAGCAGTCACAAGCAGATGGGGGAATGGGTTGGGCTGGATAAATGATGGAGCTGGACTACAAATGTGAGAAACTTTTGATCAGTGCGCTATGAACAAATATAGTGTTGCAGTGGGAGGAAGGGTCTAAGCATATGGGGATGAGAAACACAACTTTTAATTCTGTGGGCCTGGCAGGCCTTATGTGGCCTGTCTGATTTGCATTTAAAGGATATTTTAGCTTGAAGACACATGGTAGACTTTACAGTGAGTATTTCATATGGAAGTCAAGGAACGGAAAAACAATTCTCTATAGATTACAGGCTTCCTGGCTGCTAAAGGCTCAATAGCTGACGGGGTATCCTCCAGGAAGTCACAAAGCTCCACTTGAAGCTGAATTTTCTCCCTTAGCTAGCATGCAAAATACCAAATCTTCAGATTCCTGTAAAAACTATAAATTCAAAAATCAACCCTTTTGGGAAGTATTAATGACAAAATACCCTAAATGCTAATAACAAACATTTTTCCTTCTTGTCTAGATGATCAAACTTACTGGAAAGTAAAATATCCACATTTTTATTTCAAACAAGTCATGTATCGCCTTTCTCTCTAATTCTTCCACATTCCTATTCATATTTTTTATTTCTGTCCTCATTATTGGTCTTTCACTCAATAGAAGTGTGAATTTGCAAGGATACAAGAGGAGATCTATCATTAGCTAGATAATATGCAGCAAAAGGTTTCCTTTTCAATAACCTTAGATCCTACATTATCACTTTCTTCTCATTAAATAAAGTAGGTAGGAGTATCATAGATGAGGCAGAAACTGAACCTTATGGTAAAATAAGCACACTGGAGTAAGTACCTATTCTATTGTGCAGTGTGTGTGAACATACCAAACATTGGCTCATAGCCTGTATATACTAAAGGAGTCATTAGTGTTTGGACAACTTAGACAAAAAAATAAAAGAGAGATGTTATTACAAGCATTTGAAGAAAAAAATACTGACTTTTCATTAAAGTTCCTATCCTGATCCCCATATTGAAACTCTTTGGCTTTCAACTTTGAAAAACCAGATACCACTAAGGAATCATAGGTTTGAGCTCCTCGAGTGTAGGGAGAAAGAACACCTCAAACTTTACCAGTTCAATTTTTTTTTGTTCTGATGCTTTTCAGAATTTTTTCCCCAATCTGTTTTCCAGTGAAAATGGCTCTGACATAAAATGTTGGAATGGACCTTCTCTTGGTTATCAGGTAGAAATACAGCACTCCATGTCTGGCTAGAAGCCCATTAACTAATTAGGGGGCTGAAGTACATCTCCTCCAAGGGGAAGCTGGGAGAACTGCATTTGGTTAGCCTTTTGGAGAGAAGTTATCTTCTGAATAAGGAGATCTTATTGCTGCCTTTGGGTACTGAACGCAAGAGTCCAGAGAAGTCAGAACCAGACTCTTCTTTGAGGTGCACTGTGACAGCCATATGAGACAACAGACATGAGTTGTTATTCAGAAAATTCTAATTAGATATTTAGGGAAGTGCTTCTCACCATGAGGGTAGTCAAAGACTGGAACAGTTGTTCTGAGAAGTTGTAGACTGTATATTACAAGGCATAACCAACTATAACTATATCTACTGTAAAATCAGGATCCATTTCTTTGCCTCTCTTCAACAGGCTCTCTGCAATTTCTGGATTTGCCTCAAACACGGGTAATTGAAAGCAACTTGGAAAATTTAGTGGTGATATCTACTGCAGGAAATGGGACAATATTAGCACATGACATCAGTGCTAAAATCTTTACAGTGACTTCCACATTTCTGTTTACTATTCATTGTGTTGGAAATTAAGGTTTGGAAGGGATCCAATACCTCCAGAAGCTCTATGTACTTGGAGACCAGTCTCCACACTTGAGACTGTCAGATAAATCCTTCTCTGTCTGTGAATGTACTTTTTGATACTTCTAAGTTTTCCTGGACCTAACGGTACAAAAACATTCAAATCTGACATGCTGCAATGGGGAGAAGAAAACCTGTGGAAAGTAAGAATTCTGACAAGACCAGGAACTTCAGGTCCCCAGAAGATAGCTATTCCTCTTCCAAAAAACACATATGCTGCAGCTATTTCTGATTACCAGTGCTCTTGAATTTTATGAAGAACCCCTTCATAGTTCAGAGCTTGTTCAAACCTGTAGCAAGTGTCTTTTTCTAGGAAAAAAAAAACCCCAAACCCTAGATACACAAAGTCCAGGGGTTCATGCATTGTCATAGCTGCAGTTCAAATCAGATGAGAATCACTTGGCATAGTTAGGTTTCACAGTACAGTAAATTAAATAAAAACAATACAAGACAATGAATTTCACCTACTGCAGGTAAAATCATACTTTATATTTGCTGTATTTCAATATGTAACTGCCCAGTACGTGGCTGTGCAAACATCATGGTTACTTCTGCCTGACTGCTTTGGGCCTGCCACATGTCAGAAGATTTATCTGCCTCATCAGCACTTTCTAAACACCCAGGCAGCCAATTGAAATGGGGAGACATAACAGATGTGCCAACATCTGCTGCTGCAAGCATTTATCTGGACAGAAGAACATAGAGCTGTACATCCAAACTCCTAACCAGTTACAATTCTGTGTGTTTGAACAGCCTAGATCTACAACTGTGTGAAGGCTATACCGGGATATTAATTAAAATCAAGTTGAAAATGTCATTACATTTGTGAGATATACCTTCCTGTAGTTCAATTTGTCTTTCAGACACAGTAAAGGCAAAATACTCTGAAAAAGCTAGATTTAAAGTTGACTTTACAAAATTAGAAATTCTTAAAAAGCACTATTAAAATTCCATCCAATCCACGCTCTTTTTTTTACCTTGAGGTACACGCATATTAAAATAGGTATAGTTAAAATATGCCAATTTGAATCACATACATGTGCCTATAAATCAAGCACATGAAGCAATAGGCAATGACTTTCTAAACATGGTTTTATTTTCTTGGCACCAAAATGAGGTCTATGGGCACCATATCCATGCTGAGTTTCAGCTGTTCAAACTTCTGTTGCACATGGAAATGTCCTCCACCCCCAAACACATACTTGTGTAGGTTGATAAAATCATGAGATGAAATACAAAGCAAACTCATCATCTGCTTTTTCGATGCACAATACAGTTTCACCTGTATTCCTGCTCACCAAACTATGCCCTCCAGGAATGACTATCCCATTCTCTTTGAAGAGATCCCTCATTAAATAAAAAAGGAAACTCCCAGAAAAAAGGCCTCTCCTGCTTTTTTTGATTTCTCCTCTGAAGGCCCAGCATGCATAATATCGAAACCTTGTTTAAAGTCTCTTTTCTTGTAAAAGGTTCCCTCTTGTGTGAGGCATTCAGCCCATGCTTCCTGTCTCTAGGTTTGCCTAGGATACTAAGCTTGAAAATAGTGGCATTATAATAAGCCAGTTAACATGACTTAGGCTATTTTTAAAAGCATATGTAAACTAAATTATTTTCTCCCATCTTTTGTCTGTATAGCTAGATTCCATGTCTCCAAGACAGACTATATGAACACTCAGCTAGAAGGCATGTGAAAAATAGCATTAATAAAGCCCTTAGAAACATTTTGACTGTAAAGCATATATGGAGATATGTGGGATAATAACATAAGAACTGTCTAAACAAAGAATTTTTCCAAACCAGAAGATTGATAATATAAAGATTTTCATAAATATGAAAATATTGCCAGCACCCTTCTCTTTCTTCACTGACTGAAAAACACACACCATATGTTGTAATGTTGCCCAACAATAAAGTATTGTTGAACTGAAGTCATTTTTCTTCATTTTCCTAGAAAAACATAAGCTCTGGCAGCAAGGAAGAATTTTTATTACCTTCCAGGTGAAGTAAGGAGTAACCCTATGTTTGTTTTATGAAATCATGAAACAAAATGAGTATCACTGACTTGATATATTTTCCTCCTGTTCTAAAACACAATAAATGGTAATAACTTTGATAAATTTGCTCATGTCAGTTTTGTGTCTTTTTTTCCCTACTCTCTCATGATCCTCTGCAGCTGTGGACACAAATGAAATCCCTAAACTGGGATATTCATTACTTAGGGAAGGTGAGATGACAGCAACTTCATTGGTTTTGAATGTCAGAATTTTGTGATGACATACACTAATACACTCAAAATAAAAAAAAAAAAACCAACAAAACCAACTGTGGCAGAAACTACTCTGACATCCCCCTCTATCTAAATGATCTGCTGACTAGAAAGGAAGAAGAGAAAGTAAATGGCCAAAAACGAGATGCATTAAAATTAAAGGCTCCTGGGTTTTACTGCCAGTTCTGTCACTGAGTGACTTGGCAAGTCTCTCAATACAACTGTCCTTAGTTGACCTGCTTGTGAATTCCTTAGCAATACAAGACATCATAACACTGAAGAACCTCAGTAGAATGGTGTTAAGTGTAATTAATTTATACTTGGAAAGTGACTTCAATTATTAAAAGACCAATGAAAAAGTGAAAGGGAAGGGTTTCTCTTTTTACAAATCCTTTGTTCATTTACAGTGTACAATCGGTCACAGTTAGGGAGAAATTCCATGTTTATTATTTTCTCTGTGTAAACTGTAAGCACATAAATTCATGGGTATTTTAAAAATAAAAATGCTGCTGAAATACATAACCTTATGCTGTTGTTTGCCAAATGCATGCTAAGAGTCTTCCTTTAATTATTACACAGTGTTATTCAAAGAATAACAGCAAAAAAATATTCCAGTGCCACTTTTCCCTTTTAAATGTGACCTCTTCCTTTTTCAGTCGATAGTGACAAGTCAGATGGATCACAGTGCAAGTGTTAGCAGCTCAGAAATCCTTTAGAGATAAAAGAAAAAAAATCTCAAGGAAGGGTTTTATATGCCCCAATCACTGTAGTGCATTCTCAGGTCCAACTGAAACAACTCTAATAATCTATTTACTTGTCTTCCTCACAAGCTTTTCAATTAATAGCTACAAAATATAGTTCATTTTTTCCCCCTGGATTTGTATGATACAACAGGCAGGAATTGAAAAAAACCCCTCCCAATCACCCCAAGACACCACAAACCAGACTTTCCTAAGCAACCCAGACCACAATTACAGGCACACATAAACGTGCCCACTTCCTTCATGACACTTATCAGCAGATGCTATATAATATTAAGAACTGCCAGAAAAAAATCACAATAAAGTTATCAGTAAATGTCTCTATTCCATGAGGCATCCACAATTCAGCCATAACCACTAGGCAGGTTATGAACTGATAGTCAGAAAATAAACATAATGCACGAAATCTCTCTCCTATGACAACAGGCTAGGAGAGTTGAGGTTGTTCCCCCTGGAAAAGGGAAAGGTCTAGGTAGACCTTAGAGTAGCCTTCCAGCACTTAAAGGGGAGCTACAAGAGAGCTGGAGAGGTACATTTTACCAGAGTGTGTCATGATAGGACAAAGGGTAATAGCTTTAAAACAAAAAAGGGCACATTTAGATCAGATATTAGGACGAAATTCTTTATTACACGGGTGGTGAGACACCCAGAGAAGTTGAGGATGACCCCTTCTGGGAACGGTTCAAGGATGAAGCTTTGAGCAACCTGGTTTAATGAAAGGTGTCCTTGCCCATGGCAGGGCAGTTGAAAACAGATGGTCTTTAAGGTCCCTCCAACCCAAACCATTCTCTGACTCCAAGATGAAGTCCCAGTTTATCCAAGTCCACTCTGAGCTGAATGATCAGCCCCTCCACCACAACAGCAACTGCATAATGTCAAGCATGTAATGAAAAGTATCTGCTTTCCCAGTGAAAATCTATACTACAGCAAGTCTGTTTCCTTTCCTCTTACCATACCAGTTGGGTCTGATGACAATGGAAAGACACAACCTTGTCCACCATTTCAGGTCTTCTAAACTACAACACCCACATCTCTATTAGGATCCTTATTCATTGAAGCCTTTCCTTTTAAATTATATGCTGAATTAAAAAATTGCCTTTTTATTTGCTAAAGGCTATTTTTTGATTCATTGTAAGTTTTAAGCAGTACAGGGGAAAAAACCCTCCAAGCACTGTAGGAAGCACAGAACCCCCCCTCACCACACTCACACAACCTTATACAAAGTCACAGAGGTATTAGAGTTGTTCTTCACCTACATATCACTGTCATCCTTCCTGAACATGGCTGGAACTTGGTTTGAGGGATACCTACCTAAACAAGGTTTTCCTCTCTCTCTTTCACCACTTTACACTACTAAATAGAAAACATGACTTAGTAGCTTTGCAGGGAATTTCTATGCTACATTAAGGAATTTCTAGAAAACTCATATCCAAGAAACATTTTCCAGTTTGATGGTTACACATCCATCTTTGGGGTTAGCTTCACTGTACAGAAACATTCATTAGGTAATAAAACAGAAGAGCCTGACTGCAGTAGTTGGCAGTGCCTGCAGTGTGTGCACAGAAGCTGTTTCCCTAAAAGCTGTTTGTTCAGGTGCTAGCAATTGAGGAGCTCTGGTTGCATGGCTGTGAGCTCCTGTGATGCTCACAGAGGGATGTTTGCAGGCTATCATAGCTCTGGAGGGGGCTGTTACAGGCTATGAGCTCAGTAATACTTGTGTTAAAAAGGTCCTAAATATATATTTATAAGCTACACAGATCTGTTTGGTTTACTGGTTAAATAATCCGTGTGTCAAAAAGGCCTTAAATAGGAATTCACCAGGAAGGCAGGAAGGTCTCTCTTGGCCTGTTACAGCAATGGTGGGCTATTCAGAATGTCACTGGAGACCCCACTTCAATGGCCCATGAGGACGTCAATGCATAAATAGTTACTGGTGTTCAAGTCAAGTTGTTGGGATTGAAACTCAGCAATCAGCAGAGAAGGAGCTAACAGGCCTGAGCAGCAAGCCATGGGGCAACACGGAGGAACTCTTCACTCTGAGTGCCTGAAGCCTCAAGAGATACCACAAAGATTGTACCTGCTAATACTTAACTGTGTTTGATAGCTCCGTCTGCTTTATAGCAAGATATGGAAAGACCTTGAAGTGATGTGTTAGATTGTGTGGAAATCCCTTTGTTCCTCCCCTTATTCAGCCCCATGCTTTGGGGAAGTACTAACTGCCCTTGTCACATTGTGGTAGAGAATTTGCCTAGTCACCTAATTAACATAACTCATCCTCTTAATTTACTTGTCCTGCCCCAAGTTCTTTATATTGCAAAGTGCATGTTTACTAAATGTCTCAGTTTGAGCCCCCCAGCTGGGTCCGTCTAGTTTTGGACCATCACATAACGTTGCCTTCACTCAGACTGCTAATCTGAACAAAATGACTCCTTCTTTAATTCTAAGGAAAAAATACCAATAAAATCAATCACTGGAAAAGTGTAATGACACAGAAATGGTAAATTTGAATTTTGTCCTGAAATGTCTTCCCTCATCAAAAAGGGATGAGTGTTACTGGAAGAGTGAACCATTGTGTTACTGTAGCATTGCATCTACTGCAATGCTCAGATATGACAGGGGAAATTAAGAGAACAGGATAAAACTTCCCCCTACATAACTTTTAAGTGTCCAGTGAAAAGAGGTCTACAGAAAGCCTTACTCATAGCCGACTCTGAGAGGTTTCCAGCTTATCTCTCTTCGAGGCTCATTTTCAGTTGTTTGTGAAAACAGCCAACAGCACCTGATCTAGAAATGCTCAGGTCAGTAGGAGACTTTAGCAATTTCAGCAGGTTTGGATCAGGCCAGTGCTAACCTTGAAGAACTAATATAAATTTACAGGTAACAGATTTATGAGTGTAAATACTTATCAAAACAGTTGAATGAATGGCTATGCATAACCATAAATTAGCACTTACGTTCAACATGCATACACACACATTTATTTCCTTATTCTGATGGAAAAATCTATCCCTTGGGTCTACAAATCAGACCATAATCTTATAAGCAATAATTTTTGCCCGGAAGTATTAATCACCCCTCTGAGCACTATGGGTTGCTCTTCTTATGAGGAGGTACTGATGATACAGTAAAGCAATTTGCATATGAATGCTCTATTTTCCAGAAGTTCTATTTTCTAGAACATCATCATGGCTAGGCTTCGCGAACGAAGATTTGGGAAGGGCACTACCCACGCTTGCTGCAAGCACGCTGGTGGCTAAAAAGGCCGATACGGGATAGGCAGGTCCGGTCACAAAAGACACAGCGGAACGTCTCTGTAGGTGATTTTGGTGAGGAACGGTTCTTCCTGCGTTGTCTTTTTTCCTCGAGACTGACTCTGCGTGCATTCTCAAAGGAAGCAGCAGCATCGTGAATGGTATGTCTCCATGAATCCCTGTTGGAGGCNGCCCAGAAGTATTAATCACCCCTCTGAGCACTATGGGTTGCTCTTCTTATGAGGAGGTACTGATGATACAGTAAAGCAATTTGCATATGAATGCTCTAATTTCCAGAAGTTCTATTTTCTAGAACATAGGAGGAATCCAAATAGCGTGTGTGCAGTTTCTAGATCATGGTCCAAGAAGGAAAAAATCTCGCATGGCTTTTTCTCAAAATACTATGCTCTTTCGTGGCTGCTGTTTCCTGCAAGAACTCTTATCCTTTCATTGCCTGGACACAAAAGGTTCCATAAAAACTGACCACAGAAAGATTTCACCTGCACATAACTCACATAGTTGTCTGCTTGTTTAGTGACATGCACAAACTTCCTGAATAAAAAAGTAAAATAAAGCAGCTCAGTGGTTTCTAAGACCTTATGTAAACAGCATCAGAGTCAACTCTACCCTTAGCAATGTCTCCCAGGTACCGATCTTAATACTGTCTCAATCTGTCAACACTAGCATTGGCACATGTTAAAACTAAAGACATCAGACACGAGCAGGCTCACACAATGGCTGCAATTCCCCATTTTTGACTTTGAAAATATTAATCTTGGCATGATGGAGTGTTGATGTGGTTTTCCAGCCTCCTGTGAGCTGTGTCATTGTACTGAAACAATCGCTTGTGCCTAAAAATGAGAACAATCAGAGCTGGAAAGTCTTTTAGGCAATTATTCGCATCTCTTTTGCACATCCACATCAACTAACATCCAATCTCCCTCCAAAAAACCTCCTCAGTTCTGAGAAAAAAATTCAGCCTAGTTTTCCTCATATATACAACAACAACAGATTCCTCAACCCACTGCTATTCCTTGTCAAGGATATCTGCTTTTGCGGTTTGCAAGAAGCATTCAGCTGGAAATAAGAATCTTTTCCTATGTGAGATATAGGAGCTTTTAAAAGCTATAATCTCCCAGCAGAAAGCAATCACTTTCTGTTTTGCTTTTGCTCAAAAGGTACTTCAGTACATGCATGGTATGAAGGTCTCTGCCCTTGGATAAGGAACTGTTGACTAAACAGTGCTCCTAACTTGTGCCTGCTTGTAACCCCGTATTTATTTCTGCCTCTCTCATTGAAAGGCATTCTCCTTAGACTGAATATATAGGACATATCAGACATCAGTAATGCTGTCTTTTGACCAGCTTTGTCCTTACAACATTCTTTCAGGTTTCTTTCCTACCTATTTTTCAACTGTTCCACCATTTAAGTGACTCTGTCCCCTTAATCTCTGTGTTACTGCCAATGTTCCAAACAAAGTAGATGATGCTTCTGTCTCCTGGATAGTAGGTTTAGAAATGTTATTTAATAAGTCCACATCCATTACCTTATTTGCTCCTTTCTAGCACCAGTATCCTCTATTCTTCTTACAAGGACAAATTTTAGAGCCATGTTTAACATCAGATTTACTAGGGGCTGTGATGCTTATATTCACTTCATTGGTACCAGCAAGTACGTATACTCCAAAATTACATGATGTAATTCCAGCAGCACAATAGCCAATCACAGCCAGGTTTATCCTGGTATTTTTGGCTCTCTATCAGTAATATTGACTGCAAGTCCAATGGAGCATTTACAAATCAGTCAATTTCTGCTTCTTAAAAGTCACAAGTATCTGGTTATGCCAGAATTGCAAATCTTTTGATCTCTTTCTGCCAACACTGACTGATGCTGGCTCTGCCCCTGTCTCAATATTTACAAACAATTCAGATTCCTTTTAGGGCACTTTTTGCAGCAGCAACATAAGTATGCTCAAGGTGACTATCAGCAATCCCTCCACTTCATCATCGTCCCAGACAGTTGTTTAAAGTATGGTACTGTATGGTGCCTAATGAGCCTCCCTGGGAGTTTATCCTTCCAAGACAATTGGCTTATACTTGAGTTCATTGCACTGTGACAATCTGAGCACAACCCACTGGGCTTTTCTGGCTTACAAACAGAGTAGAAGAGTCTTGTAAGTGTCTAATCCTACCAAATCAACTGCAAATGTAAGTCCATATCCCCAGTACTGGTTATTGTATGTGAGACTCCTGTTGGCTTCTTGTGATGGTAACTCAGGTACTTAAACACTAGCACATATTTGTAAGCAAGTTCCAAACTGACGAGAGATTTTTAGGATATTCCCCTTCTTGGAAACCATTCTTGTTTACAGCATCTCGGTTGTTAGTCATGCTTATTTCCTAATTTGGCTGAATATTTTGCATTTGTGTCTCAGAACTAATGTATTCTTCATTTACAAACCATTTCTAGGGCATAATCAGGTGTTCCACCAGTTCTTTTTCTGTTCACTATCTTGTTTCAATTACTTTCTGAAATCTCCAAGTTTGGCTTTTAATTAATTTAAAAATTATTGAGTTTGCTATGGAGACCAACAAGCAGCTTATCTGCATCCTTTTAGTAGAAGGGGAATGCTAATAATCCTTTTGGAAACTGAACCACAGTCCTGACATTGGGCAGGTTTTTTGCTTGGTGTGATTAGCTAAAATTCACACCAGAAAGTTCTCACCAAAAAACCCCAAACATACAAACAAACAAAAAACAGCCAAAAAATCAACCAACCAACCAAAACCAAAACAAAAACCCCCAAAAGACTGAATCAAGAAGCACTTTATATGCTCTTTCTTCTACATAAAACACTGTAAATAACAATAAACCCGTTTTCCCTGAACACAACAGAAATAAAATAGTGTGAGATACAGAACACTCGGTGCTTCTTCCATCCAGCCTGCAGACCACAGGTTAGCATGAGCAGAGCTTCTTGCTGCTTTCCCCCTTAGATGGTGGATGGACAGAGATGATTTTATAATGTTGTCTTCCCAAATGCTTAGCATTTTTTTCCTTCCCTGATGCTACTGCCACAGCAGAGCAACTTGTGCAGTTCCGCTGGAAATTAGATCAGGCAGCTGGGCTAGGTTAAAAACAACCCTCCTAAAAATTTATTTAAAAAAATATTGGATTACTTTCCACATCTGTTTCAGTAAGTAACGTTGGCATAATTGAGGGGCCAGAAAACATCAGGGCAAGTCCCTCTGTACAGGAATTGAGTGGCCCCAGCAGGGTCCACCTAAGCCATACAGTTGAAGACAGTGTGACAGCATTGGACCATAGCCTCTGCTCCACTCACTGTCCTGCCACTTCTCCCCGGGCTTGGCAACAGGAGCAAGGAAGCTCTTTTTAACTCTGAGACTTTTTTGGGGATGGAGATATTTATCTCTGAGAAGAATGCTCTCAATTTTTCCAGCTCCTTAGTTATGGCAAGGTAGGTTAATCATGTCTTATTAAGCCTGAAATAGCAGATAATACAACCAATGAGCAACCTAAACCATAATATTACCATATGGGCTTAATTTTTAGGAAGGTCTTTCATGTTTAGAGCTCTGTTGATTAAAGGCTCTGAGATGTTCTTGTTTTTCCTACTAAATTTTTATATTTAGTAGAAAGCATTTTTCTCAAAGAAGTCTAGACAGTTGCCTTCCTATTTAAATTGCACTTGAAATGCTTTATTTCAGTCACTCAGTGAGTTTGCCTTGGGCAACGGAATCACAGCTGACAGCAAACTAATGACTTTGATGGTGTGATTAGCAGAGATTATAGGCAACTGAGAACCTGCCAAAACATTCGATGTCATCACAATACTTATGCTAGCCATTATTAGGGATTAATAAGGGACACAAAGAGGACTTGATTCCACCAAGTAGATCCTTCAAAAATTGTCATTGATATTTTAATTAAATGGTGAAAACTATTTTTATTTACTCATTTTAAAAAAATATTCTTTCTAGATGCTAATATTACTAATTTATATTTAAATATTACCAGAAAAATAGTTTCTATGACATTTAAGAAACAAGTACTATGATCAAACACACTTGATAGCAAAATTTAGTGTTATATTACACATGGAGAGTCAAAATTGAACTTAAACTCTGAGATTCTTATGCTATAAGATACTACAACAAAACCCAAATGGGAAGAAATAATGATTTCCCTAATCCGTAGCAATGACTTTTTGAGGAGTTCAAATACAAGTTTGCTTGTTCTGATGAGAGTTACTAAGTAGATGCTATTTGATTTTTCTGCTTCCTGGAATAAGAACTGCAGATTCCCTTGGCTGCTACAAGAACAATGGGCTGAACTTACAATTGAGCATCTTAGCTGCTAAAGACAATAAAAGTGAACTCACTGCATATTTACCAAAGCTTTTGCCACTCACTTAATTTCCAAATGTCATACAGTTATATGAAACCTTTAAAAAGGTTTCTTAAGGAAGAGCAAACAGGAGTATAGGATGTTTTTAATCTTGTATTAAAGACATTTAATTATTTATAATCATGCTTATTTAAAATACAGTAACTTGAACTTATGCAAAGACTCATCACTGTTTAATAATAAAAAGAACCATCTGTTTCTCATGCCTGTGCCTATAAATATTTTGTTACTGGATGATAGTGGAAAACATGAAAAGCTAATGACTGACTGACAAGCAGATTATTTAGATGTTGAAATGAAAATCTAATGAAGAGCAACATCACTAATCACATGTTATCATTTTAGGAAGCCTCACATAATGATTTTCCAATGACTCAGAAACACATCCACCCTTGCCATTGGAAAGTGCAGCACATTAACAGCAAAGGGAGACTTGTGCTAGTGAGCACAATTTCTTGTAAATGCAATACTTACAATGTCAAATATCAAAGAGCAAGAAATAGAAACTACATTCAGTTTCAAATCTGATCTTATAAACACTCAAGTATGCACCCAAGTATCTCAAAGACTGATTTCTAAGGCATAAAATATAAGGCAAATAGATTCTTAAAGTTAGATGCAGGGGGGAAAGCAATTAAATTTCCAGTGACCAGTTTTAATTGTGGAAAGGCTTACTTTAAACTGTTAAATCTGCTAAAGCAAAGCATCTGAGTTGCAGTCTTCACTGCACAAAGAGAGAACATATTTAATAAGTCTTCTAGACTTGTATGTAGTCACCACTGCAGAATTCTGCTTTCATATTTCATACGTTTAGCCTAACCCCAGTAAATCCTGTGACATTACACAGGTATAACATAAAATAGTCTTTGGTGCCGATTTTTTAAGAAGGATTCCCACTCTTCATTTTCTCAGAGGAGCCTGCTATCAGCTGTGTAAATGCCATATCTGTAATAACAGAAAGAGAGGCTGAAGTGTGCCAGTGATCTTACCTCATATTCAAAGTCCTCCGCTCTATCTGCTTCAGCAGGCAGGCTGGAAAGATACTCATTACCTTCATAAAATTCATGCTCCACCGGGTGAAAAGAATGGCAGCTATACAGAACAAAGCAGTACAACAACAGTAGATGAGACAATAGGGCTTTTTTAAATTAAAATGTGATAAAAAGAAAACCCATTTTTTTGCAGTTTTCTCATCTCAGGACTGCTGCTCTGAATGGAACTGTACCAAGAAGCAGCATAGGCTGCTGTCTTTTCAAAAGCTCAGGCTCTGGCTGAGTTTATTTTTCTGGGTTCATCTTTTGTAAGATTTTACATAGGGTGATTTAAAAGGGTCTGCTTTAGGTCAATCTGCTTCATTGTGACAATTTGGGACTTATGAGACTCGTAATTGCTGAATCATGGCTAGGGGCCACTCACTAATTATCTGGTCATAGCCCTTAATATCTATGTTCTACAACCCACACCAGGCTCACAAACTGTTCAAGAATTCACATAAAACAACTTGCAATATCCTTTTCTGTTAAAGTGGTAACAGGGTGGTGAAGTGCACTTGAGCAACTGCACCCTTACAAATGTCAGTAAACTGCACTGTTAAATGGGCTTGGTACACAACGAATGAGGTCTTTACAACAGCTTTAGACCCAAGGCTGGATCCCAAACATGCAGCACCCAGGGTGGATCCGTCTTAGCAGAGGCAGAAAACTCTTCCTCATGCTGAGGGCATGGGAACTAGATGGCATTTCTCATGAGATGGTGTCAAAAGAGGAAGAACTCTATACTCTACTTATGTATAAGCACCACCTGCTGGTGTTTATATCCAATTCAGTTCCAAGGAATTCAACTGATGGATACTTTAATTCATATAATTTGCCATATGACAGATGAAACTGTACTTTTTGATTTCTATATTTTTGGATTTGTTTTGCTTTTGATAAGGAGAGCTTCATATCAAATAATTCATTTCCTTGATTTTTAAATGAAATTTGGAAGAACAGGAAAAAGCAAGGCAAACTCTTTCTAGGTTGGAAGAAACCTTTTTGGTGTTTTAGAACACAGAAAAACTAGGGTTTAGCTTATGATGAATGAACACATAAACATAAAGCAAACAAGGCCAAGATTGCTTCCTGCAACTCTAATTCACAAGCAGAGTTTAGGAAAGCTGTCACTGAAGCCTGAATGAGACAGTGATTATCAAAGACATTTGTAATTTATTTCAAGTGTTCCTGATGTTTTTTCAAAGATAAGGCTACAAGCTTACCACTGCAATGCCTCAATCGCACAGGTAAATAGCAGAAGAAAATAAACTGTACCTGTCTGAAAGTAGAAAAGGGCAGATATCAGGAACTGGTGGTGTGGAAGGCCTTAGTTTGGCCAAAGCCATAATGTGCTCAAAAGTGATGTCTGTCTGAGTGCTGGCATCAATAAGCCGAACATCCTGAGGGCTACTATGACCTTTGCTAACTGGGGCTCGTCGTAAAACCTGAACCACAATTGGCTCCTTGGCATTGCGAAAAGCTTCCACTGCTTCTTCATGAGTGGCCCTGGAGAGGTCCTTCCCATTGACCTAGAGAAAAACAGGAAAATACAGCAAAGGTTAGAGAAAAGACAGCATAAAAATATGGATGTAAAATATAGAGGGATGAAATATTTGTGTAGTACATCAAGCCACCTGATGACATAGACTGGACTATATCTAGTATCCAAGCAAGAGGGAAGATACAGCTAGGAGAAGAAATACATTCTTTAAACTTGGCTAGAAATTAGAAATAGTTAGAACCTTTCAAATAACTGTTCTACCCAGTTAAATCCAAACACAGCAAAGAAACTGCAATATTTTAAAAGTAATGTAAAATTATTTCTGTCATGCTATCTTATTCATCTCATAAAATACAAATAAAAAAGGAGGAGTGCCTATAATTTTGAATTTCAGCATTTTCTGTGGCACGCAATTGTTTAAAAGGATTTCAGGTATAGCATTGTTATTAATGAAGATATCAATAAACATGCCTCCAATGTCTAAAAAGAAACAAGGCCAATTTTCAATGTTTTGCCACTTACCTGCTATGGCTATTATACGATCATTACGACCAAAGATACTAAGACTTGACTGACATAGTCAGCTACTGATCTTTTTTAAGGAAAGAGAACTCTAAAACAAATTAACTGAATAAATAACTAGGTATGAACAGGAAAATAATAAATTATGCTGCAAAGGCAGCACAACTTGGCAAAACTAAAAGACTATGCCAAGGTTTCTCTCTGCTACAGGCAAAGTAGAAAATTCCTTCCAGTCCAGATGAGGACTTCGGCTATTAAAAAAGGTAACTACAAGGATGGATCATGCCAGATTCATGTGAATTCAAGTGTTTAGGGCAAGATTCTCAAGTATCAGCCCACTACAAAATGTGAAGTCTGATTTGTCAATGCCAGTCAGTAACTCCAACCAAGGACACAGGGTTGTGCAACATGCTTACACAGAAAATACTATTCCATTATTTCCAGAGCAATGGAATCACTGTAGGATGCTGCACAGGACCTAACTGTTGTGAGCTACTATGGAAACGAGGTGATCCTGTGCTGCGGTAGAAAGGCAGGTTTTTGTAGTACAAATTCTGAATATCTGAGGGCACCAAAACCTGATTTTTATATTCCTGGGAAAATCTCCATTCACTGGCAGAAAATCAGAAATAGGGTTCTACTGCAAGTTTATGTCCAAATTAACTGTGTTGTATAGACAATGAGTCATAAGACTGATAAATGAACTAAGACTAAACCTTCCCCTGAAATAATACAGACCACATAAATGACTTTTCCCCAGCGTTTGCAAATACTGGGTGAAAAAAAAAAATTATTTGTGACATTCTTTCATTCAGGAAATTCTTGGAAGTTCCTTGTCAAAAAAGAAAAAAAAAGATATTGTTGACCATTAATTACATGCATATATCAAGCCAATACTTTTCCAGAGTATGTGCTCAAGTACAAGTTAGAATCATCTTTCTGGTGACACAACTTCCAGAGAAGCAGTGCTTTCACACCCACATTATTCATAAGGATGTGCAAAATAACCACACTATAGCATAGCCACCAATGCAAAGATCAGCTGATCTTTTTAACTAGCCCTGATGCTGTATGTGTTGGTTAGAAGGCTGGAAATTTTTAACAGATTTCTATACATAAGAAAGCTCAAAACTTCCTGTGCTGAGATGCTGCCTGGGATACCCAGAAGTACCATACCACTGCAGCCTAGACTGTGATCAGGTAATACGAACAGCAGCTTGCTTAGTCATCTAAGTTCAACGTATATCTATCATTTCTCTGATGACTGAAGCCAAAAATAATAAGATTTAATGTTATAATTTTCTTGTTTAAATTATCATCCATCACATTATAACCTTGGGCTACATTAATCTAAGTTACATGGAAAACATCAGTGATATCTAAGAGAAAGAACCAGAGCAGTCAAAGAACAAGTTATGCTATAAGAAGACCAACGTAATTTACCCAGGGAGAGAGCTTCTACAAACCCTTTCCAATAACACGTTATGCCACCATGGTGTTCAGAGTCAGCCGATCTAATAGAGGCAATTAGAGATAAAGCTTCAAGCCTAGGTCTTCTAGTCACTCTTCAGTTCCAATCTCTACTTCATTCTTGTTTCTAACTCATATCCTATCAAGGACACAATTTTTCAGTTTCTGCAATTTTTGTAACAAATGTGTCCTATAGGCTCTCTGAGCAACTCTCATTCCTAAACCCCTGAGAACAGAAAAATTACTTTTCTAACTCCCAAACCTTTAAGCTTAGGGTAACTATATGGTGTTTCTCCTAGAAAGAAATACTACATAGCACTGTATCAGTCCCCCCCCCACCACCCCTTCAAGTATAAAACAAAATCCTTCTGTATCCCAGCTGAACCACATGGATTTTGGCACAAGCTGACCATTTTATCACAAATCCACATCAGGAAATCAAAAAGATATTTGGATAGCATACAAAATACATTATTAGTGTGGGTTGGTTTTTTTTTTGAGAACCCAAAGCTCTGTTTATTCCCATCAGTCAATACTTATTCTGAGGAAACAGACATAAATTCACAACAATGCCATTTACATACAAATTTTATTTCTAAAGAATAATAATATTTAAAAATCACATGAATCTGGAAAAATCACAAAAGTTACACATTTTCATTTATCCTGGGAGCCTATGACTGATCTCTATTTTCATTTATATGCCTATTTAATTTGAAGACTTACAAAACATTCTATCCTTTATGTTTGCTTCTTATGAAATACAAGCACATTGTACCCAATACTTGTTTTAATTGTCACTGGAAGTTGATCTATGTACTTTCTCAATCTGCATAAGGTCACATAATTTATGAATGCCACCTTTCTCAGAAGAAAATCTATAGCTGAATTACTCTGTGCTGTTAGCTGTCCTGCCCACTTGGGGCTGAGAAGAGAGAATATTTTTAAAAATCTAAAGCCAGTACTACAGATTGAGTTGGAAGCTCTCTTCATGCAGCCTCTTTAAGGATTTTCTGTCTCCTGCATTATTCCCCAACTTAACACTCACACATAGTTACCCTGGGAGCCATAGACAGCTGAGCACTTATTTACAGCAAGCCATTTACAGGTTCTTAGTGGATGATTAAATAAATTCCTTGCTTTAGAAAGGTTACTTTCAGTGGAATCCAGGGTACTATTTTAAGTGGATAGACAAATCAGTCACTTTTAACAGTCAACACAAAGACATGGGAATACATTTGTTGTAGCAGATGGGCTAATTAATCCACAAGCAAGTTGTGAATGTTAAGCAAAGAATATATGTTTTCTCATGCAAACCATCCTCCTGCCCTGTTTGATTAAGCTATTGCTTAATGAACACTCTCTCCCCGCTCCACCGCACACACCCCCTGCTCCGCTACTGGACACACTGCGAAGTCTGGGCCACTTGTCAACACCTACCCCAGAGTCACTAGTGGCCACTGCCTGGCTCCTGGCCATCCCCTTTGGATTCTTGCTCTAAATCTAGCCACATACAAAACTTCATCAACATCAGAAAATAAACAAGAAAATGGGCTTTGTCTTTCATGCAAATATCAACCAGCTTTGGCCAACTGCCACTTCTAATGCCAGCACCACCATACATACAATTACGCCCATTCACACAGAGGTGGACAGCAGAGAAGGAAGGACAGGACTAAACAACAAAATAGTAAGTATAAAAAATGCAGACAACTGGTTGTTAGGTTGTCCTCATGTTATGAATTCTGAAGAAAAGGTGAAAAAAATCAGTCCTTTGATGAAAATAGTTTCCAGGATTTAAGTGCCCGAGGCTGAGAATTTGAACTGTCCTGTCTGTCTTCTAATACTTTCCTACTCTTGATAATTAAACCCTGGCCAGAATTTTTGAACCCAAAGAGCTAGAAATGTAGATATGTCTCCTGTAGTCTTTACTTTTTCCACGTTGGGCAAAAAATGAAAAAAAGGAAAAAAAGGGAAGAAATATATATAGTCATATGAATGCAATCATCACAAAAGGTGTTGCATTAGCAGCTCATGAGATAACCTCCTATCCACTGCAAATATCTGGCATATGCAAGTTGAAATTTAGGTTCAGTTCTGAAGTAAAATCCTTGGAAATGCTTCATTTATTCAGTAGAGGCAAAGGGAAGAGTAACCAGAGTGTTCTGCAAGAGCAGAGATGTCTAGATGTAAGGTTCTCCTAGCAAAATGACAGAGATGCTGTCTGACGTGATGATTGAGTTCACACAAGGCTCTCTGTCCTAGGAGATTTCACCACCCATACAGAAGATGCCCCGGACCTGACAGGTGCTAAATCTACTCTCATCACAGCAGTCTCTTCACCTTCAATCCCCCACCCCAAATACACCCAGGCTTACCACACCCTGGGTACATCCTTGGACAGCAGATTGGCACAAAGATCAAACCCTTCCCTAAGTTTGACCACTCCTTCTTTAGGACTGGAATTTGAGCCCTCCCTAAGTGCAGGCAACAGAAAAAAATAAAGAACAAAACCATACCACCTTCTTCCAAGACTTACAGCTTTTGGCACATACAGACTCTAGAAAAACTTTCACTGCTGAGGAGCAACAGCTGTGAGGCTCTGTGGGCGGGACAGGGTGGCACAGCACCTGTGAGCTACCAGTGACACACATGCCAGAGAGAACACTGCTAGTCTTCTGCTAACACAAATATGATAGCTCATCTACTGAAAGTGCATTTGAGACCCTGACCTTTCAGCTTACAGTTTAGTACTAAGCTGCATTTCTTCAGAAAGTTAATCCAAAAGATAGCAAATTCAGCTGTTACCCAATACCACTATCTCAGTCAGGGTTCATGAAAGTACAGTAAAGAGACAACTTTTATTATACTCAGCCCAAGACACTGGTTAATGATATTTCCTCTTCCTTAGCCAGATGAATTAAGCAACACACGTTCCAATTTGATCCTTTGCTGCCCTGCCTGCAAAATCTTGTCATCTCTCCTAAAACCTACACAAGCTGCTGAACATGCAGGTTCTGGCTGCATTCCTCAAGCTGAACCACAGGCTTGTAACAAGAATTGCATCTCCATTACCTGTAGAGCTACAAAACCTGGGAAAACAGAGAAATAGACCTATTTCTGCTTTGTAAAACCTCCTCTCAGAGGGGAACAAACCAGTGACTTCTTGGCAATTTTGATCATTTTAACAGCAGCTGTCAGGAAAAAAGCATTCTTCTTTCAACTGACCTCAGGACAATGCTCCATTTTGTCAGAGTTGTTCACCATGGTCAGTGCATCTGTGGGCAGGTCTGACAGCTACAGCTTCTCTCTATGAAGGACATGACACACCCCCAAGAGACTGCAGCAAAGAGCTGGACACTGTCTGGACGTATGGCCTAACAAGCTATACTAGGGAATTCAAAAGATTCTTCAAATGGAGTGGAAAAAATGCCCCAGGTAGATGTACTTGGAATGGACAAATAGTTCTCATCACAACTGCAGTTCACTACAGTAAACTAGTAAGCAAGGAAACCAATAAGGATAAGCTTGTGCAATCCGAGTCATCTCTAACTAAAACAAAATGCTGCTAGATGAAGCATCTCCCAAAATTCTGTGTGCTGAATTGTGGTCCATGTTTTGAAAGAAAAGTCAAGTCCATCGTAAGCAAAGCAATCACTGAAGATCCCCCTTACCTTTAGGAGGAGGTTTTGGGTTTTAAATACAAAATTTATTGACTGCTTAATTGCTTTTATGGTATTGAGTATAGGAAATGGATGGTGGTTTAGATGCATTGTCTATAGCCTGCTTCCAGCTAGCTGGGTTAGGCACAACGATCATTCATAACAAATGCACATGAGCATTTCAATCTCCTCCAACAGTGTATGGGACATTTCTATGCTTAGAGACTCTTTGTGGATTTGGGCCCTCACCTCTCAATATCTCTTAAAAAACACTTAGATGCTACAATTCCCATCTCCTGGATAATTATGCCTGCTCCAAGCTTAAAATCACCACTGAGTTCCAGCTTTAACTTGTGGTTGTTAAAGATTCAAACACAGGAAGATGGTGTTGGGAGTAACCCTTCAGAATTTTTCTCACCATACCAACACAAAAGGTTTGGGCTTGGAGTGCCAGAACTGAGGACAAAAGATGGCTGATGACTTTCAGATTCCAGCTGAATGATGGGGTGGAGGAGAGAAAACAGAACCCCAGCACCTGAGGATGGGGAGAGGTTTTTACCCTGTGTACTGGCTTGACTTTTGGGGTTTCTCTTTGGGCAGCTGCAGAAAAATAGCCACTGCTTGCTGCTGAGAGCTCTTTTTCTGGTTCTGCTCTTTGCTTTTCACTCTCCATCTCTGGGCACCCTGAGCTTCAGGAAGAGAGAGGAGAGCCATGGCTGCTCTGAGACATGCTGCAGACTTTTCTTTCCTGGGGACCGACTTAGACTGCAAGGAGATTGCTGGGGATTATCACCACTTCTCCACTGCCAGCCTTTCCTTTGGAACAAAGGACAAGGAGAGAGAGAGAGTCCATATGAGTGTCCACTCCTTGTCTGCCTTGCTGGGAAAAGACTGAGAATTCACCTCGCAGCCAGCTGAGGTATGACACTGACACTGTCCATAAATATAACTGCTTCAGGAGGAACCTACCATTTGAGGGTTGGTCTCTTTTGTTTTTACTTTTGGTGCTGGGGGAGTAGTTTGCTCTGCTCTGTTTACAGTTATATCTATATCTACATATGTATATATATAGTAGTTAAGAACAGTTATCCTTCTTATATCCATTTTCTAATTAAAGTTCCTTTTTCTTAAATTTAATAAGGAGTGAGTGATAATTGTGGAGGAATCCTCTCCTCTGTTTATTGGTAAACATTTTGGTTTTTCCCTCAAACTAAGACAGTGGTCAAAATGCAAACTGAATTTCTACACTCCATAACATGAGGCTTGGCAGATTGTGTAACTGGAAAATTGTTCCCCCAGCTCATAACTGTGTGCTAAGGCAATGCACATCTCACAAAGATCCTTTCAAGTCCTTTAATGCTGATGTCCAACAACAGCAGCACAGCTCAAAAAGTTCAGCTCAGAAAGCACAGCAACAGCTCAGAAAAGATTCATTTAAGTTTTGAAAGAGAGAATTTACTATCTGCAGTTCTCTTGGGTTGTGTTATCTTCAATTCTCTTGGTTTGTGAGTGAAAGGAAAACATCTAATTAAATTCAGAAATCACTGTACTAGCTTCAGAGTGAGCTGCCCAGAGACAACTGCAGGTAGACATGCATTTGTGATCAGCTGTTCTTATCCTCTCCCAACTTCTGTCATCTACTCAGTTGACCTGTGACTAGCTGCAATGGCTATTTTTCTTGCATCCTCTTCCAGCAAGTATTCCCAGTTTCATTCTCCTTTCCCTTGCTTTGCTACCTCTGGATTCTCTCTTAGGCTGTCAACTCTTCTGACTCTGCTGCCTTCTTTCAGTGTGGACCCTTCTTTACTCCCCAGGAGCCTCCTTACTCTCATGCTTGCTGATTTCAGCACCTTCCATCTTTCCTTTTGTGAACGCTTCTCCACAAAGACATTCCCCTGCCCTCTCATTGACCTTGTCCCCTACCTGCAGGTTAGGAACACTGGCACTTGTCATCCTCTCATGGTGACAGCTGGAGAGTCTGAACCCTCATGAGGTCTGCCTTCACCAGCGCCTCCTGGTACCAACGTGAATGCTCAGCTAACCCAGATGGTAATGTTGCAAGGCTGGGGTGTATTTACTATGCAAATTGCCTTTAATATTGACAAACAGTTTTTCTGATGATATTAAGATTCTGCCTGAGGGCAATAAAAACCAAACTAGCTGTGGCATGCATAAAATTTGTTGTGTTACTTCTTGATAAAATTAGACCATCATTTATTACATTAATCATTACAAACTTTTACTATTTATGGATAGGACATTAAATAAATCTCTCACGAGATCTACCACATACAGCAACTCTTTGATGGTGGGGAAAATACACTCAAAGGACAATGTGTGTGTTCATAACAAACACTTTTTATCCTTAAGCCCTTGCACTGAACGCTGTATTCTCCTGTGAACTTAATGGTGTCCCTACTCTATCATAAGCTCACTCTCCAATTTCTCTTACAAGGTATGTATTTTTCTCAGGGGAGAGGCTCTTCAAAAGATAGTTGCTATTAAAGTTTTAGGAGATCAAATTAACAGCATTCTTTAGTCATCTGCAATTCCCAAAGAATAATGGAAGAGACTGAATAGCAGATTTCAGGACTCTGTAAATGATGTGTAGTCACTGTTTTCCTTTTCAGAGAATCATATTCTGCATTTCGCTAACAGAAAAGTTTCTCTTTGACTTCTAAAAAAATCCCCCACCCTTCTATGAACTCAGCCACGGCTGGCATCTCCACTTGAATGTTACACTTATCACTGTCATAACAATTCATCCACATACAGACGACTGAAACTCCTGGTCTCCTCTGAACTGAGTAGTTTAAAAAGATAGATGGCTGCCTTCTGGCTAATTGTGGGAGTTCTTTCATTACTATAAAAAGACTTTTTATATCTCAAGTGACTTTATAAGTAGTGAATAATGAGACTTAAAGTCTTTGGAAAAGAGTCTACTGATCAAATGCTAGGATAACTTATGGGCATAGTGACCTTTTCCTCGGTAAGATACTCCAAACTGCTGCTGTTGGCACATTATTAAAATTCCCCATTTACGGCATGCAGTTAAGCACAAGGCAGACTATTTTTTATTTTTAAATTCAGTTTAAGGTAGCACAGCAAGAACTAGAACTCTCCCAGCATGTAGGACTAACTCCCAGCCACTCTAGCTGTGCAGGAGCAGGACAGATGGCTGTGGTAGTGCAGACAACTGCCTGGGTCTCACCACCCTGCTCCTGACTGCACTACCAGGACCAGGAGCCCACTTCCCTTGTGCCACAGTGATCCTCAACCCATCAAGAGGGGCCCCTCCTGCCAGCATGTCCACCAGCAAGCACCACTGCATTGGCTCCTATGAAGTTGCAGAGAAGAGCAGCCAACAGCACATTGCCTCCAAGCTATCTGGTAAGCAGAGTTTTGCCCTGGCCAGGAGGGTACTCCCTGTGCCAGCATTTTGCACTGCAAAACTGCAGCAACATTAAAACCAACATGAGAGCACTGAGCCAGGTCCCAGCCCTGGTCAATATCCTGGCTAATTCCCAGGTTCTGCCACACATCTAGCACAACCCGATGTCCTGCTTGGGTGCCACCCCTAAGAAGCACTAAGGTTAGAGTGATCCCTAAATGCACCTCCACTGGCTTTTTTAATGAATGTACAACAGACTTGCTCTACTTTAATATGCATTTCTTACTGTGCATGTTTTAATTTTTATCTTGAAGAAATAGAAAAGGCTCCTCCTCTTTGGAATAAAACTCGGAGGGTCTCTTTCATTTATTTGTCCATTCTTTTCTCATGCTGCCTTGACACTAATTTGACACTGTCGTTCTTCTTTAATTTTCATGGCTTTATTCCAGAAGAAGGCAGTAAACCATGGTAAAATACAACACACCTAAGCCGCACACAAGTGTAGATTAGGAGCAGAGTGGTTGGTGAGAAGCCCTGTAGAAAGTGATCTGGGAGTGCTGGTTGACAGCAGGCTCAGTGTGAGTCAGCTGTGTGCCAAGAGGTCAAACCCCACCCTGGGGTGCATCACAGGCTTGTCAAAGGAGGCAATTACACTGCTGTATTCAACACTGGTGTGGCCTCAGCTGGAGTGCTCTGTGCAGTTCAGGGTCCCACCACCTGAGAAAGATGTGAAGGTACTTGAACGTGTAGAGGAGGACAACAAAGGTGTTAGAAGCAATGTTCTGTGAGGAGCAGTTTAGGACTCTGTGTTTACCTACTTTGCTGAACAGGACTGATGTCTCAAAGTTTTTTTATTTTTTAATTTTTATAGATTTTAGAAGTAACTGTAGTAGATGTAGATTTTAATGTACCAGTAATAGTAACCCCAGTAGCTTAATACTTACACATACCAACCCCATCCTATATCAATCCCTCAAAATTCTGTTAGCTGTTTAGTCCTTTTTTGAAAGTAGAATTGCAGAAAAACACCTTAAGGCCTGCACCAGAAAATATAAACACAGACAGAGTGACCTCCAAGCCCAGAACTTTGGAAGGCCTCCAATGGCCTGACATGCTACGAGGAAGATTAAGATAATTAAGGAGGAGCCCCAAACTCCCCCAGACTCAATTCCCAGCAAGGTGTGCCAGGGGGTGGAACGGGGAGGAACTGGGGGGTGGCAGAATGGGGATTGGATAGACATCATTATAAAAATCCTAGAACTAGTGTCAGAGGGCATGCATGTGGGTATGTATTCCTGGGGCCTGGAGGCTCATTAAAGTCTCTGCTCTTCTTATCTCCTACTAAACTGGCCTGGAGTCTTTTTCTCTACAGTCTTTAAGGCAACAGGAGGTTGAGGGGCAATCTCATTGCTCTCTACAGATTCCTGAGCAGGGGAAGGGGAGAGAGCAGTGTTGATGTCACTGGTATCCAGTCAAAGGACACATGAAAATGGTGCAAAGCTGCTCCAGGGGAGGTTTAGAGTGAATATTAGGAAACATTTCTTTACTGACAGGGTGGTCAGACATTGGAACAGGCTTCCTAAAGAGGTGGCTGTGCCCCAAGCCTGTCAGTATTTAGGGGCAGTTGGGCAATGCCCTTAACAACACACTTAAACTTTTGCTCAAGCCTGAAGTGGTCAGGCAGTTGGTTTAGATGATCGTAGTATGTCCCTTCCAACAGTAAATATTCTAGTCTAGTCTATTCTGACAGAAACCAAAATATGATGTTTCAACATCACAACTTGTAAAATTTTTGTTTGTTTGTTTGGTTGGTTTTTTTTAAATAAGAGGCGGGCAGGGAACAGAAGCATACTGCAACTGGATCGATACACTGTAGTGAAGTGCAACCAAGTCCTATCTGTTTTTACGGCTCAGATGTACCTGAATTCAAAGGTTTCTTCTCAGCTTATTTGTTAAAAAGGGTATGTTTTAGAATGGATCATTTAAGAAAAGTGTATTTTTTCCTCTTAAATTTAAAGTAAAAAGTGTTCTTGTTTTAAAATCCCCATCACGTAGGACTTGAGAGCAGCTTTCTTGTTACTACTGATGGGTATATTCTTTAAGAAAGCCAGGTTCCTTTTAAACTTTCATGGTAAGGTGGCTTTACAAGCTAATAAAGTAAAATGTCACAGCATAAAGTTATTGGTGAAAAGAACCACATCTGAAAAGCAGAGACTTCCAATAAACTGAGAAATGTCTGAAGCCAGCTCAAAATGGCAGGGCCAAATTTAAACAAACCTTCCCCGCACGAGGAGAGGCAGACAGGAATAAATCATTCCCAGCAATCAATTCTGCTATTTGAATTTGTTCTGACACTTGTTGGGCTCGGTTGCTGATGTGGAACCATGGCAGAAAGGCCAGGCCACTAGGGAAATCTGGCCAGCTTCCACATCTGAGAATGAACCACCTGACCGCAGGTCTCCAACCCTTATATCAACCCTATTCTTTGTATCAAGTATAAACCATTTTGCCTGCTGTGTTACAGCTCTGCCACTATAAACAAATTCTTTGACTACTATTCATATAAGAGATGGAAAATACCAGAATGGTACAGGTCACTTCTCAGGCAGACAGTTTAAAAATAAACCTACCCAGTTCATATTCACAGTTCTGGGTCTCACTGTGACTAGTTTGCCATTAATTATTGGTATTGTTAGACAACAGAGAAAACATCTGAGAAAAGGGGACCGTAGGTTTCTAATTCAGTGAAAATTCAGTGAAAATTCAATGTTCGGATACATTGGAAACAGACCTGGTCTTAATGGAGATTCTCAGAGAAGATTTTTGTGGGAAAAGATTTTTCATACTTGGCCTCGAATGCTTTCATTAATACCAAATGGAAATATCATCACTCTCAGTTGTCAGTGTATAAGCCTCCCTAAAACACAGTTAAGGTAGCCAGTGCTATCTTACAGACATTCAGAACATCAATTTTTTTCCCCACCTCCCACTCCAAACTCCAGCCTTAGGAAAACTCAGAAACTGTGAGGTCAGGTACCCAGACATGCACTCCTAATCTCCAGCTTCCCCCTGATGCCTGCTGCCATCAGTGGAAACGAGCTGCAGGTCAACCATCACATCCTGTACATCACACAGCTTTATTGAGCGAGAAAGGGATTACTTGGAGCAGATTGTGACACTGCAATCTCAGATATCCTTACGCATGACCAACAGCCAATGTGCATGAGTAGCAAAAAGTGTCAGTGTCCTAATTTCACCCTGCATTATTTGGGTAGAAGGAGGCACAGTTCCTCAAAGACTGTCAGACAGGAGATACTCATAATCCATAGGGCAAGCAAAGAGCCATTATGTGCAACAGGCTGCTAGTGAACTCAAAAAGCACTTTTGGAGCTGCCATCAAAGCCTTGCAGTTAAGCAGCCACCTCTCCTCAGTAGGTCTACCCTTTTATTCCCGGCCCAGGAGAGTTAACTTCTTAAAAAGTAAGTCAACCAATGAAACACAAGACTTTCCCTTCAAAAATGAGGACATTACAGAATGGGAGAAGTAGCAGCTGCATATTGATATATTAGCCTAACAAAGAAGTCATTTGCCTAGAAATTGAGAAAGCTGAACTCAGCAAAAGTTTATGAAATCACATCTCTCATTCTGCACGGCAGTCTTTCCATCAGGTTATTGGACATTTTTGAGTGCAAGAAATTATACACTGCTTTCTGAAGCTGTAATTTCAATTCATGAAATATAATCTACCTACCTATCAAATAGGGCTGGAGTTAAAGAGTTAAGTATGTGGGTAGATTGTGGCTACTCTTCTAACTACTCCATCCCAGTCAAATGAGTACAACAGCTATGTTTAGAAACCTCCCAGTAGTAGAGCAAAGGGGAGAAGTAACAGGTCTAGTCTCAATCTCTGCTTTATTATTACACTCTGATTACTGTCCTTTCATAGAACATGACTCATTATGGCATGTGTCTTTTTTTTCCCCTCCACCTTCTTGCCTCATCATTTAGCCTTCTCCCCTCCTCCCTTCCTCCTTTTTCCCCTCAGGGTTCCCAGGTAAACCTCCCAGTCCTGCTGAAGCCATTGGTATTTTAAAAGACATTAAGCATGTCTTTAGGAATTGGCAGGTGAAGCTTGCTGATATTTCTGCAAATGTCACTAATAAAAGTATTAAATGAGATCACTGCTAAGAGAAACTCTTGTGGAGCTCCAGCAGTAACCTCTCCCCAGCCTTTCACTTTCCTTTTTAGCACTACATGTAGATAGATATTTCTCTAGAGTCAACTCCATATCCTCGTTACAACCACTTATCTAATCAATTCTGTTCCAATTTAGCTAGTATTTCCCTTTATAATATCAGACCAGATATTTTTGTTTATCTGAAATCTAGATAAAGAACACCTTACACATACTCTTCATCAAGAAAAGGCATTTGCTAATCAAAAAGTCTATCAGGTTAGCCTGGCTTCATAACCATATAGCCCTGCTTAGTTTGTGATTCATTATGCCCCACTTACCCTTTGTCTTCCCTACCTGCAATCATCCTTTACATGAAATTGTATTTTAACACTTTCCACACTGTGTATGCTGAACTTGAAGGCTGGCAAATCCCACAATGATCCTAAGCATAAGTATAGCATTTAATTTTATTCCACCAACTCCTCTGTGCTTAACGAGATTAATAAGTCTCCCTATTCATCCTGGCTATTGCTTTACTCAACCCTCATGTTCCTTGACTCATAGTTTTGCCAGTATAACTGTGTCTGGGAACTGTGCTAAAAATAGGACCACTGAAAACCCTTACTTGAGAAACCATCTCTCTTAAAATATTAGGGTTATTTACACTACAGACAACTGCCTTCTCCCTCTATGTTATCTGTGGTCCCCTCAAATCCCCTCTCCTACCCCTTCACTCTTCAGGTGCTTTTCCCCTTCACTCAAAACATGTATCTGTGCAAATCCTGCTGTAAGTTTAAAACTTTTCTGATTGACACAGATTGTAACTTCCCAAAAGGTAGAAAGTCTTCAAAATGGGCAGACTGTGGTAAAATGACTACTCTCTCTAAGTTGTATTTCATGCTACTATCTGGACACAAGGAACAGGCAATGTACAGTAGAGCCAACCAGGTCTTCAGGTTGAAGAGAGCCATTGCTCTTTAGTACTAAACACTTCATATTTGTGTGAATATTCTTCCAATTTACTAAATGATGTGACCTCAGTTTTGGGGAATTTAGAGACAAAAAATCAGACATTAAAATAAAATTGGTGAAAGATAGGAAGAGAGCAACTTAAAATGCTGAAAAATTATAAAGATATTGTATTATGTCATTTGTTAATCCTGGGAGAACATCTGAATTAACAGATAGTAGTATTCAAGAGTGTAGTAAACATATTTCCCAGGATAAGGTCTGATTTATAGTCTTGGACAGAAATTATGCCTCCCATGTCTTACAAAAGCAGAAAAAAAGCGTTCGCTCAGCATGGTTTCAAGTTACACAAGTACAACACAGCAGAGAGTCTGCTGCTTCTTGATCCCTTCTGTGTAGCCAGAACTTAGCTCAAAAATGGCTTTATTTTTTTTAGCGTAATATTTGGCAGGCTGTTACTCCAGAAAGTTGATTATTGACTTTGGGTATTTTGTGAAAAAAATAAAATAGAAACAATTGAAGTATTTCATTTATTACAGCTGTTGCTATGTATGGGCAATAATTTCTTTTTCTCCCATAAAAGATGAGACTTCACAGCACTAGAACTTCCTAAAGCAGCTTCACTAACATAGTTGGCTCTAAACCCCTTAGAGCCTGTCTTGTCAATTATCTGTGATTTTAGAAAGACTTGCAAAAAAGATCATATTGAACTGGATTTGAAAGACTGTATAAAGGTGTTAGGTATTTGTACTGAAGCTTGGAAGAGCTATGGTGGAGATATGTATTGTGCCAGGTCTTGCACTCAGATAATAAATGCTTTTTCATTTAAAAGTTATGTTGAAAAAAGGTGGAAGCAGAGCTGTGAATTGGACAGGGAAGGACTGAAAATGTCCAAGGTCTGTCTTTATCACAGGTACAGTCTTTGTTATCTTTGCACAGTCACTTAACGACTGTATTTTGATTTTTTCTCTGCCTGCTGTTACACTGGAGGTAAAACAGTAGACTTCTACTCTGACTTCAATAATAAACTATTGATTTTTTTTCTTTTTAATGTAGAACTTTTTTTTTTGCCATATATGCAGACAACTATATCCAAACATGACGCATGCTTGTTGCACTGCACTTCAGAAATGCTGTGCAGCTGAGCTCATGTTTGTAAAGCACCTCTGATTCTGAAAAAAGAGTCCATTTGCCAAACAAACTGTAACAAGGACAGATGTTGAAGTTTGATAACAACTGCAGCATGAGCACAAAGCAAAACCAGGCAAAAGTCATGACTGATGTCTGACCCTTGTTCATGTATCTCCAAATGTCACCAATGTTTAAGACTGGTATTGGATGAGTTATCAAGAGAGCAATCACAGCACAGTGTTAGCAGAAATAGGACAGTTCTTGTGTCAGCATATCTGCATTTCCAGCCTATCAGACAGCTGAAGGATTCCATTTAAGGTCTGTACACCAGTTGGCAGATACAGATGTAAATGGCTTACAGGTACAGCCCCTGGAAAATACGATGACTGCAAAGAACACTCCCACTGTGAGCACTCTGCATGGCTCCATCCAGCTACGCCTCTGGCACACTCCTTCAGCAGTAGGCTGGCACACTGATGGCACCAAAACCGGCTCTGTCCTCAGGTTTCTCACTCTCAGCTTCAGTAACAGTGGATACAGGCACAGTGAACCACAGTGAACTGTGGTCTTTGTGTACTTGCATGCTATAGCACAAGGATACAGCTAGGTTAGGACACTACTACAGGGGTTTGATTTTAACTTGTGACACGTAGCATATGCCTGTTTGTACCTGGAGTCCATTCTTTGTCACACAGCATGAAAAAGACTTTCAAACCACCGTTCACAGTACACTTGGCACATTCAGAAATTACCTTCTGTCTCAAAATAATAAAGTGGAAAAGAATATATGCAATTATATACACTATTTGTCCCCCTGGAATGCACATGTAAAACAGGGCTTGTGAATGTAAAATTAACCTTAATTAAAAAAAAAAGTTTTGTGAAAAAAGTTGGAGGCATATTTGATAGAAGGCCAGAATATTGTTGCCTGAAGAAGAATGATATTTATAGACCAAGATGTGCAAAACTGGAACATTGTTTTTGTGAAGTACAAATTAAGCTAATGTACCATTAAAAGCTGGAGGCTCATACACATTAAAATCATGAGATTAGGACAGAGACTGTGCTATGACAAACTATCTCTGCAGAGATATGATAGGGATGATCCAGCATCCAGCTAGGAACTTGAAAATCTATTTGCTGCTTCTCATGTGGCATATTTAGGATGAGCCTTCTGAACACTAATATTACTCCAAACAAAGGTGCACTTTTTTTTGTGTGTGAAAAGAGCTAACAATCAGTAAAAAGAGAGAAAAAAGTATGAAGCCTTATGAGAAGTAAGGCTGTATTTTTGAAGAGGGTATATATCATTTTGTTATGATGCACAGCTCTTCCTTAAGATAGATCTTACATTCCTCACCCTGCAGTAGCTTCATTGAAGACATACAGAGGAATTTTGCTGTTCTCAGGGGGAGAAGGAAAAAGAGGAAATAAGACAGAAAAGAAGCTTATAGCACAGAATGGTAAACTAAAGTTCACTCAGAGGACACTGGGAGATTATCCTTACACTGTTTGTCTCCACCTTCAGCTACAAAATCAAATTTCCTTCCACGCTGCCTCTGCCTCCCTTCCCTATAGTGTCTCTCAGACCTTTTTGCTAATAGATATTTTTAATATTAAAAAATCACTTGCAACTTTGTTCCTGCTTGTTCAGGGGGAATCACACAGAAAACAAAGAAAAAAAGATGACAAACAAGAATTAAAAAAAAAACCAACAAAAAACAACAAAACAAAAGAATGTTAACTGTGGACCACATACCTTGAGGAAAGTAAGCACACGACCTGAGGCTCACAGGTCTGATACAATGACAGCCTTACAGCTGTAGTGGCCACCAGGAAATACATGACCTGAATCCAAGGCCCTCCACACTCTGGAGGACTCAAACTTTTGTGGGATTTGCTCTAACCACAGAGCCATAAGCTAGTGTGATCTGGGTAGCTCTGCTGCCACTTCAGGAAAAGGACAAATGCAGAAGTGGCTGGTAAGGGACATGAGATGAGATACTTCTCTGGGCAAAGTGCACTTGGACATGTGTGCTTTAACCCCTTCCTTGTTGATCACCATGGCATGTGGGACTGCCTTTTCTGTCTCTGGAATGACAAGTGCTTCAGACAGTGACGATACACCCCTGACCCAATCCCTTAATTTCTTTATCACTACTGTGACATGGAGAGTCTGTGACCTCCACGCATGACCACAAGAACACACGGAATTGCCAAAAATACCAGGCATTTTAGCTTTAAAAGACAAACACCCTGTCCCTTCCAAGGAAATCTTCACTATCAACAAACTAATCTCTCACAGGTTTTTGCTGAGAACAGTTCAGCAGGAAAGAGAAATTTCTGATGGTACACAGAAAAACAAACCCTGTGGATTTTTGTAAGAGTTCTTTTCTTTCTCGGTCCCACTGGAAAACTCGACCCTAACTTTATTCATAAATCATGAAAGAAAACATAGCTCCAAGCCACCTCCTAGCCACATAACAGTCAGTTCAACAACACAGGTGTGGGATGCAAACTGCCAGACAGCAGAGAGGAATTTAGGTGAGATTCCCAAACTTTTGAGGACAGACAACAAGGAGCCTGCACCTCCAGAAACAAAGACAAGCTGCACACTGAAAAGCAAACCCCTCCTTTTCTGTAAGTCTTTGCTGCTGCTGCTTCTTTTAGCATGTGTGGTTGCTATGCTGTTTTCCACATTTGCTTCATCAAAACAATTATCATCTGCAGCCTTTTGAAATTATTTTCCAAAGATAAAACAATTATATCAAGGAGTAATAAAAGCTCTTCACTGTTCCATATCTGCACAAATTACCTTGTATTTCAGATAATTTTTATGTACATTTAATCACTACAGATTAATTAGATGGCATACAGAAACCGGCAAAACTGAAGAGCTAACTTCACTTTAAGTACACATGCAGCTAACTTATGGCTTTTTAGAACAATTTTAATTAAAAGTTCTAGAAAAACCATCCAGCTGAAAATATTGTGAGCTTTGGGATGGGCTTAGGGTAGCTAATTAATTTTATATTTAATCAAAGCAGCCTTTAGCTGTAATAAAAATCTGTTTTCCTCTGGTAATAAACATAGTAATTCTGTGAAACAGAATATATAATTTGCAAGATTTCATATGTATAGAAGATCCATTCTGAAGAGAGATCATTGCAATCCCAACCTTCAGAGAGTATGTTGTTTTCCTTTTAAATATGTAAGACTATTTCAAAATCAAATTTAAATGTCATGTCATAGCAGTAATTTCTGAAAAAGATGCCCAGAAGTGCCTTGGATTCCTTCAAAAGAGGAAAAATAATCTAAAGTGACAGTAGGTTTGAATGAGACTGACTTTTTCAGAGAACCATAGAGAGAACGCAAGAAATGTCCCACTGGCTCAGACCAACCATCTCCATCTAGGTAGCTTGCTTCCAGCAATGGCAATGGCAACTGCTGCTCAAAGTGAGTATGAGGCCAGCTACTTTTGGCAATCCACTCCCACACACCCTTCCAGGCATTCAGAGAATTTTACAGACCATCCTTTAAAAATGTCAATTGCACAAAGAACCTGGAAAACAGCTTTTTTTTTCACTTTGTTTCTAAATAGTAGAGTATAATAGCTGGCAGATTTCCAGCTCTAGCCAGCCTGGCCAAGTGCTGGATTTGATGAATGTAATCAGATGAAAATAGCCCCATTAATGCAGTATAAACCTTCCAGCTTCAGGAGTCACAAAAACACTCATCCGTCTACTTACACAGTGACAGCCAAGAGCTGCTACACCATCTTTTCTACTAGACTTCCTTTCATTTATGTAACACAAATTCCCAGTTGTGCTGCTGTAACATGTTTTTCATGTGGTCCCACACTGAATTATCTCCACTCCTTTATACTGGGCACTACAAATTTAAATAAAATAGCTACATTAATCTAACATGATGCATCTTCTGCTCCTAAAATATCTAATGTTCTACTATAAATAACAGCTGTGAGTCTCTGCTTCCTTAGATGGGTCAGAATATAAAGCATTTTAGCTGCATTGAAACATTTCATTCATTCATTTGTAATTGTAAAACTAATTTCTTACCTTTTTTTTCAGTTAACACAAGAGACTGACTAGAAAATCATCAGTCTGATGCACTCTCCTGATACAATTAAATTGGCAAACAGATTAGGTATCGATCTGCTAGCAAACATATTGATGAATACCATCTTATTGGGAATTAGTGTTGAAATGAAAATGGATGTTTCATTTATAATATATATTATGCAATATGCACACACGGCAACCTCTGGTCATTATGACTGATTTACAGTAAACGTATTGATCCTTGCTTTACTATAAACACACACAAGTACAGCTCATCTTCACAGATTTTGTAACATTATAGGGAGACTGGCTGTAAACACTTTTCCTGTAGTAAAACCTAAGGCTGCAGTTATCTTTTGATGGATTCTCTTCTACTTTCTGTGGAGATTTCAAGTATATTTTCTCTCTTTAATATGTAAGAATCAAGATCTGCTTTTCTTGATACTCATGCAAATACCATCTTTGTCAGCATGTTGCACAGATTTAATGTTAAGTTGGCAGAAGCAGGTTTCCTAAAAGCCTTTCCCAAGTTCACTTTCATGGCCTGCTCTTCCAGCAGAACACCAAAAAACTTCAGCACTGTAGTCAAATAGTTGAAAAATGGATCTAAAGTTACCTTTACATCTCAGCTGTCTAGCAAACGTATAGCATTTAAATGACGTTCTCTTTTCAGTAAAAGTGTGAAATGCATTTAAGTATAAACTCTCTTTTTGTCTTCCAAGATTTACAGTTAGGCATTTCTCCATAGGTCCTAGTCAGCTAGTCCATCAGTTTCATTCTTGCTCATGCAAAAATGTCTCTGGAACAGGATTCTACAAAGTAATTACAAAAGGGCTTACTCTGCATATTTACTCTGTAACCAGCATTTCCTAATAACAAACCATTCTCACAATACAGCTCATTCTGTTGGATCTCGCTGTTGCTACTTCATTTTGGGATACTTTCCATTGTTCAATATATCATCACTATTTTTCAAGACATTCTCCAATGATACGATAAAGGTATGTGGGTACCTTTACAGTGAAGACATAAATATATATGTCCGATCTACGCACTAAAAACATGAAAAGCACGAGTCAACGATTTCTATTTGAGCTCCATCTTGATAACAGGCTTTCCTAGTATTTTCTGTCCAACCCTATTTTTGGATGTCACCCCATGTATATGTTAGCCTTACTCAGGCAGTTTGTTCTAGAAACAGTAAAGGCCAGAAAGTTCTTTGTAGTAAAGATATGTTGGATGAGAATCAATCAAACCATAATCACAGAATTTAAGATATGGACCCCTTCATTTCCACCAGTGAGTCTTCCAGAGCAAAACAATTATGCTAAAATATAATACCTGAGACAGAAATGACCAGAAGATAAAGATGAAATTTTAAAGTAGTCGAAATTAGCTGTATTGATCAACAACTGTGCATGCAAGAAGAGCAATAAACACAGATAAGGCAGTATATTCACTTACACATAGTACCAATAACATTTCATATTGCACATCCTGAAATGGTAGATATTTTCATATCTGTACCACTTACTATGCATCTCCTCAAGCTCTGCCTTCTGTTCTCTTACACAGTTGTTTCCCTCTGCATATTTCATGGGGAAGGAAACTGGAAAGAGGTGTGCTTAATAAATGCAACTATTAAAAAGAATGGATTGCTTTTGCTTTCACAGGTCTTATTGCAGCAGAAATAATTCATCCATTCTGCTCTGAGTAGATTCTCTACCTCAAACTTAGTAGAAATATAAGTGCATCAAAACAGTAAAAATGGCAATCTGATTGATGACCAAAAATAATCAAAATGCTTTTTCATCCTTGTGCTATGCATACATTTAGGATCTACTTAACATTAGGAAAAAAAACCAACAAAAAACCACAGGTGGGTTTGAAAACATCAGAATACACAATATGCCTCACTTCTCCCATAAGAGATTAAGTTGGACTTGATCTCATCTCCACTGTTTTCAATAAATGATCTAATATCAGAGCATTTCTCTGTTTCAATGACACAAAACACAGAGCTAGTTACAGTGTTATTGCTACTATTATCTAAAGACATCAGAGTAAAGTACATAGAACATGATAATATATCTCATACAAGAAAAGGTCAAGCAGCAGTTACACAATCTGCTGATCCCAAATATATGTACAGTTGTATCACTCTGCATTATAATCACATTTCTGATATATTGCTGTAGTGCATGATAGAAAGTTTATTGTACAATGCCAGTTACATGACATTGTGGGAGAATAGACAACTGTTGACCCAGCATAAAGTTAGAATGGTGCAGACAGATGATATCTGATTTGGTATTAAGCATAAGCCTGCTGGTAGGTAATTATCCAATCGACATTTTTTCAACAAAACTGGAAGATGAATTTTAACCCAGTCAATGGTAAGTGCAGTACAGTCACAGCACTTGCTCTCTAGTATTTATGAGCCTAAGAGCAGCATTTCCTGCATCACTGAATGACAGCCCAAGAGAGCTGGGGTGAAATGAAATGGGGACCGTAACAGTTGCTTTAACTTAAACTGAGCTATATTAGTTATACAAAAGCTAACAAAACAGTAGTTAGCATATGCAGAGCAAGAGGTAGTGTAAGAACCCAGAGAGAAGAACAAAGAATCAGCAGGTTGGAACAGTGAATGGCTACCTTAGTCAGATGCAGATTATGAGAAAATAGCATGATTTGCTCAAATGTCTCTATCTAGTTCATGATTTGGGATATGGTTGACATTTGTCTGTCTCCCAGGCAGAGCTTCCTGTTTTCAAGGACCAGTTATAAAACAGTTTTATTTCATTTGCAGAGTAAGTTATGATAGTAAATGTTTTTTATTGATTGATGGAGATTGGATCCATCATTAAAATGAATAAAAAATTAGATATTGTTTTCTCAGACTCCAGAAGTGGAGTTTCTGTGAAAAACAAATAGAAAAAAAAATCAATCTCTTATTATTACAGGAGAATACCAGTTAAAGCTAGATTTAACAAATTCTAAAATAATATTGACTACATTGGAACAAGGTAATGTCAAATTACATCACCCACTAAGAACAGGGAAAATAACTGCAAGACTTGAAGGAAGTATACAGAGATAATTAATCTTCTAGTTAGGATGCTAAAATTACATTGGAACTGAAAAGTGAAATACTTTAATCTTCACTTATCTATGCAAAAGAGTTTCCATCTTTTACTTTTTAAAGAAATGATTCATCTTTTCCATTCTAGTGTATTTTTTCCATGTATGACGAAGACTGTAAATTACATGTTGAAAGCCTGATTCTGAGAAATTTCCCATCCTAGTTTAGGAATGTACCCACTCAGGGAAACTGGAGAAGCAGACATATCACAAACATGTATTGGATTTAGTGATGAACTGAGTTTCCTGAACTTAGGAGGAATTTAAAGCTTTTTAGGATGTGTCTGAAAATCAAACCCTTTACAGATTTTCTACTCAGGAAACATTAGCTTTTTAGCACTAGTTATTGTGCAAAGATCTTGCACATAAAAGCTTATGTCTCACACCCAGAGGTCCTTTACCAAAGACAGAAGTTCACTATTGAGATTACTGGGCATAATCAGTCTTTATGTTTTTAAGCCATCTTTAAGCCATTCTTAAAAAAAAAAAAAAGAAAAAAAAGAAAAAAAGAAAAAAGAAAAAATTAAAAAATAATGAACTATGAACCAAGGCCTTGAAAACATCCAAAATTAATCACCAGTAGATCCAAAATTGTGAGCTGAGGCTAGAAGTATCATTATGTTCCTGGAGAAAGATTAATGTGAACAAAAAAACCCAGAAAGAAAGAGATGAAAACAACCAGAGTATCTGCTGAAACTTCATGACAGTCATGCACTGGGGGGAAAGGTTTCAAGTCGATTTTATCTGCCCCCTCTCAGGGCCACAGTGAGCTCATTTTTTAGTGAAGGAGAAAAGATGGGATTTGCTATACCCTTTTTTAGAATGAGTCACTCCTGAAAAAACATGCTAAGTATCACAAACTTCAGACCTGTCATGAGAGGGCTTTGATCAAGACAGAATAATACTTAAAATGCAGGACACACCCCATGTTAGAGGAATATGCTGCCACCACCTGCCCTGGTGGCAATGGCCTGGCTGGTACATAGGCTGAGTGATAAAGAAGAAGGGGAAGCAAACTTTTAGCCTCATTTCTTCAAACCAAAGCCAGGAGTAAATGTGTCTCAGCTCTTAACTCTCACAAGTTTAAAGTACATCTATAGCTATTATCTAAATTAGATAAGGCACTAGGATCAGATACAGTACATTAAAAAAGAAACCCTATACAGAAAGGCAAAGCTTGTTCATTCTTGTTATGGACCACTAACAAGCTCTTCTTTGCCATTCACATCTTTGTTAAGAGTTTTCTGTTTTCTTTTTTTGTTTTGTTTTGTTTTGGGTTTTTCTTTTTCAAGTTGCATGACTTTTATTGGTGACTAAAACAAGAACAGCAGGATCCAACTCCTATTTCTGTAACTCTTTCATCTTCTTGGCTGACTGTATTAGCCACTTTCCCTGAAAGGCGAATGGGGGAAAGTTCAACAGCAAACTGACATAATAATGAGGACACAAAATATAGATGAAAAGAACACATGTCTAAATGCCTGATGAACTGATATTAGCATATAAATGCAATATATGTGCAACAGCAGCCTTTGAATTAAACCACAAAGAACATGGTCTACTTGATTAGTTGTTTATTTTTGCTTTTGAGGGAACACATGTGAGCCACAGATTGATACTTTAATAAGAACCCAAAAACCTTTAGTGGAGACTAAAAAGGCTGTAGTTAGATGTCATAATTCATGGATACTGACTGCACAGGACTTTGACAAGCACCATTAATTGTCACCTTCTGAAGTCACATAATTTAGTTCTAATTCTTACAAGATGTGGTAGAATCATTAAAGGAAGCTTGAGGCTAAGCACTGATAATAGGAGTATTTTCATATTCTCAGTACTTTCACAAAGGAACAGCATGTCATACATCTTCTCTCTGTATTGCACCTGAACTCTGTAAAGAAAAAAAGTCCTTTTGTTGCTTCCACTGTTACCTAAGAAAGTGAGGTGTTAAAGTTTCTGCATTCTTTTGCAAGCCTGTGGCACTGCAGGAGGAATCTGAAGAAAACTCAAAAACAAAACACAAAAAAACCCCACAGAGGGCTTTCATATTTTCTTTGTACATTTTGGACTAATTGTACAGACTGACTACTGTTTCACAGTAAAAGGAAAGAAAATTACAAACAAGGGATATCTTCTTTCCTTTTCTTAGGGCTTCAAGAGTTCTAGAAAGTAAGATCACTTTTCTTCTCCATTGAAAGTCAGGATGGATAAACCCCCAGATTAATGTAAAATTAAACAGAAACTTTCCCATTCTCCTTTATTTCTTCTCTGCAGTTGCTTCAGAACAGTAAAACTGAAACACAGCAGCATAAACAGAGGCTAAATATGCTTGCGCAGGCAAAAGACCAGAGGAAAACTTCAACACAAAGCCAGGTCTCAGAGCTCATTATTAAGGTAACAGCAAGCTTTAGGTCAAATAAATAAGCATTGGAGAGGAATGGAGACAAAGAAAGTTCCCTGAGGCCACTGTGTCCATCCTGCCTGGAAGGACTGACAGGTTTATTTACCATAAAAACATGAGATAGCATCCACCTCACCTGTCTTTTAGATATCTGAAGTTGTATGTCTAGTGGCTGCAGGCTCGACAAACACATCATGTGGTGAGTGGGCAATTGGCTCATGGGTTGAGCACAGAGAGTAACAGTGAAGAGGGTGACCTGTCACTAGTAGGGTTCCACAGGGCTCCATCTTGGGCCCTGTTCTCTTCAACATCTTCATAAATAACTTGGACACAGGACTGGAAGGGATACTGAGCAAGTTTGCAGGCAGCACAAAACAGGGAGGAGCTGCTGACTCTCTCGAAGGCAGGGAGGCCCTGCAGAGAGACCTCAACAAACTAGAGGACTGGGCAATCACCAACCATATGAAGTTTAACAAGGGGAAATGCTGGATTTTGCACCTGGCATGGGGCAACCCTGGATGTACAGACAGACTGGGGAATGAGATGCTGGAAAGCAGTGCTGTGGAAAGGGACTTGGAGGTCCTGGTCGACAGCAAGTTGAATATGAGTCAGCAGCGCCCTGGCAGCCAGGAGTGCCAACTGTGTCCCTGGGGGGCATCAGGTAAAGCATCACCAGTCAGTCAAGGGAGGGGATTGTCTCACTCTGCTCTGCACTGGGGCGGCCTCACCTTGAATATTGTGTGCAGTTTTGGGCACCACAAGGTAAGAAAGATATCAAGCTACTGAACAGTGTCTAAAGGAGGGCAATGAAGAGGGTGAAGGGCCTTGAGGGGAAGTCATATGAGGAGTGGCTGAGGGCACTTGGTCTTTTCAGCCTGGGGAAGAGGAGACTGAGGGGAGACCTTGTTGCAGTCTACAACTTCCTGACAAGGGGAAGAGGAGAGGCATCTCTTCTCTATGGTGAACAGTGACAGGACACAAGGGGGCACAAGTCATGCAAGGGGAGGTTTAGGTTGCGTATTAGAAAAAGCTTCTTCCCCCAGAGAGTGGTTGGGTGCTGGCCCAGGGAAGTGGTCACAGCATCAAGACTGACAGAGTTCAAGAAGCACTTCAACAATACTCTTGGGCACATGGTGTGACTCTTGGGGATGCTCCTGTGCAGGGCCAGGAGTTGGACTCGATGATCCTTGTGGGTCCCTTTCAACTCGGCATATTCTGTGTTTCTGTGATTCCTTTGAAGTCAGTGGGGAAGAAGGCAGCTTGAAATCAATGTGTATGATCCATTTAAGCTCTGCTAAGGAAGAGGTTAGCTGTTCTCTGATAGTGATTGCTCCTTACCCTGTTTTTCCCAAGTCCAGATACATGGCTGAAATAGCATTGATGAATCTATTCAAGTGTCACTCATCTCTTGGAAGCTTGGCTGTTGACCTCAAAGAGCTAGTATTTCATCTAGGAAGTAATTGGGCATCAGCCTCCATGAAGAGGAAAATGTATAATAAAAAAAATTAACAAGTGTATAATAAAATAAAAAAAGCTTAATTAACAACTCACTAGAATTTTTCACTCCGGTAATCTTACTTTCACTTACATTTTGCTAACTAAATGCAGATGTTTGTTAATTAAAATCAGCTTTTGGTGTTTTAATGGCTTAATTTGAATACTGTCACTGTTCACACAGGATCACCTCTAGTGTCGCTTCAGATGGATACTGAACTTGGGATCTGGTTCTATGCCTCAGTCACAGGGTTTTTTGTTTTTTCTTTGTTTTTTCTTTTTTTTTTGAGAATGACTGTGAGACATATCTCAAAGTGAGACAGCAAAACTGATAATATTTCAGAATGCTTCAAAATGGAAACCATTCTTTCTTCACAGAAAAGGAAATAAAGCTCTAGAAGAAGGTTCAGCACTACAGTATCCCCTGAGGTCGGCCAATTAATTTTTGTTGATTTGGAAGATTCAAATCCTGCTTTGTTTACAACTCATTCTATATTATTGAACACATTATTGCTGTTGACATCTCATTAATTAAATAAGCATGGAGACAGATTGTTCCAGCTCTTGAAAGCAGAATGAATAAAAGACCCCACAAGAACAGATTTCTCTTCCTCACATTCTGCAAGCACCAGATCAGAGACAGACTATTTCATGTCACAAATTAATCAGGTACCAATCTTTCAGCATCTGAGCAATTTCTGTTTTGATTACATGCAGCACATGATAAATTAAAAACTGCCAGAAGTTTCACAAAGGCATTTACTGGAGTGAGTAACTTGCTTTCTGTGTCTTTCTTTGACACTGCATGCACCATAAGGGGAATTTATTGGACTGAGAGGTCACAGGAGACTTGCCCGTGAGGATGTAGTTTGCTCTCAGTAGCGCCTGAACAGCACTGATTCCAGACTGCAGTTATGTCCTCCTTCCTGTGCCATGAAGAGTTGATTTAGAGCGGTAAAGGACAAATATATCTGGAAGAAAAACACTGCTAAAGGACTTTCTAGATAGTGAAAACCATCCCATTTAAGTGTTTACACATTGACACCTTGGCAGGGTCTCCAAGGACAGCTAATCTAGCTGCTCTTACCATTCAACAGCTACTCACTCATACTCTTGGTGATACCAACAGAAAAGTATTTCCTTTGATTCCGGTAGACCATGAAGGCTGCTGGTGACAGAACAGCCTGTCTGAGATGAAAAGCCAAAGCAAGGACACTGTTGAGCTACACTGTTCTCATTCTCTCCCATTCAGCACAGTCCACCCACAGCAGGGCTGCTAATGTTGTGTCTCGTGTTGCAAAACTACAATTTCTCTTGTCAATATTCTTAAAATTAAGATTTTCTCTTCCACACAGTGATTGGCAAGAATCCTAAACACTGCAAATGTTTCTGTTTCACGCCTTTTTCATACTTCCTTTTACGCACCTTTGTATCCTAACTCCATCTCCTACTCCCAAGCCAACACACCATCTCTTGTCCAAGGAACTCCCTCCGTGACCTCTGTATCTCCAGATGTTCAATTGTAACAGATGCACTACAGGGAGATCATTTGTTTCATATAAATAGACTAAGGAAGCACCTTGGAATGACCAGACGTATTTCAGGTGTGCTATTAATATCAAATAAACTATTTTAACACATCCTTAATCTCTCTTTAATAATCCATTCTAAGTGTATTATCTTGAAGCAATGCTGGACTATGATTGATGGCTCTCTATAAAATCTCACTGTTGGCTCAGTACAAAAGAAATACCTAATCAATAATAGAAAGCTCACCCTGGATATTCAACACAGTTTCTCAAAGAAACAACAGGATGGAAGATAGACCAATATTCCTGAACTAGGTCAGTGGGTCTCATGTTCTCCATGAAACAAGATAGATGCCTTCCTCTGCCTACTCACAGTGCTAACAAATTGCCCTGTGTGTGCATCAGCAGAGTTGTTGCAAAGTGCAGCATCACTGTACATTAAGTACTAGCACTTCCATGCAAACAGCCCTTATCAGAATTGTATTTGCACATCTATACAAGGTGATTGCTGTAAAGGCACGAACATTTACTGGAAGGGCCTGTGTCCTATGCTACTTGAATTATTGATCAATTACAAACAGATTGTTAACAACTATGAATGGTTGAAATCTTATAATAACTCATGTAGATAAATAAAACATGCCTTGGATGAATAATCTTTCTCTCTTCCTATTTCTGCATTCACTACCAGAACCATGGCACTAACCTATTTATAGTAAGGCTACCCTCTAAAAATTAAAAGTCAATAAATATATTTAAAGGGTTGGTGGTCTTTTAAAGTAAAAAGAGCACTTTCTCATGTTTTATTATCTCAGCTGAGAAAACAGAGACTGCTAATAAGTTTATCCCACAATACCTATACCTCTGAAAAAGTTCATCATAAATAATTGGCAAATCCTGTAAGATTGCCTTTTTGTTCCTTTTAAAGCATTTTCTTCCAGCAATTTTGGCAATCACAGAATCCTCAAAAAATGCAGCAGTGTTATCTAGCAATTCACATCACAGTGCCCTAATTCAGCACAGACAATTGAATAATAAAAAGAAATAAATTTTATTTATTGGGTAAGTCACACAGTACCTGAGAACTAGCTTTGCTGAGCTATATTTCTATATTAATATGCTTTTGATTTCACAAGGACTTCCTGTATTTCATTGTAGCTTAATTAGCAAACAGATCCCTTATTCCTTCCCCAGAAGAAAAACACTTAGATTCCCGTTCAAAGGCTCCCAGTTCCTAAAAGAAAATCCCAAAAATACTGAAGATCCTAAATAGTTTGCTAGATCCAGGTCCTATTCCTCATGCCATAGGGCATTACTTCAGGTACCAATTTTCTTTGTCTGCTGCTTTAGTTTGCTCTGCCAAAGTGCAAGCTAAACTTTAATCACTGAATAAGCCACCAAATTTTGGACAGACCTAAGTGGTCCCTAAAGTTTTACTAGTGCCAACTGTATATAAAAAGAGAAACATGCAGGGCATCAAAGAAAAGGGTTAACACTCCAGATGAAGTAGTTGGCTTTCTAATTTCCAATTACAAAGACAAATATCTAACCTGGCTGACTGACAGTGAGTTGGTGACTATTTGAAATATCAAATTTGACATGAACTCACAAGGACCTGTCATTCTTATTTCCTCCCAAATCACATCAGATTTTCTCTGTGAAATCAGCATTAACCAAATCTAGCAGAAGTCACAAAACTATTATTTCACTCGGTCGTGATGTTGGTTACTTAAAAACTCAACGCAGTAATTCCATTTGCATTTTTTTTTGCATTTTTATTTTCTCCAGACCATAACCCAGGTCCAGCGAGCTTCACACTCTTTCAACTCACATAGCACTCTCTTCAATACAAGATACCTTCTTCTTTATTCTACATCACCTCTCAGTCTTCAAATAAATGCCAGTCTGAATGCTGCTACAGAGACGGAGTCCTTATCACTGCACACATTGTTACAGAGGCTTCTTCAGTTACAGAAGACCTGCAGTAGAACAGCAGTACCTACAAACCTCTGGCACAGAAATTAGCTCTAATTTCACAGTCTTCCCAGATGCTTCAGGGCTTTTTCCTTACAGAGGTAACATAACTAATTCTGAACTTTAAAGCATTTTTAAACTCAGAATAAATATGTATGCTGTAGTCCAAGCAAATATTTAGGCAAGTGTGACTGTTTCACTACTTGTTCTGCTAGTGCACATGCAAGAGGCAGATTCAGAGCTGGAGCTGTCAATACTGTGACTGTCAGTTCAAGAAAAGACCACACCAAGGCTGCTGGGAATATCAAAATACAAGAAAGACCTCAAATGTTCACCAGAACAAGTAAAACTGTAACATAAGCCTTCTCCAGCAGAGACAGCAGACATGCAGCAAACATCCTCCATTGCTGATAAAAGTTGTCCTTGCCTTGATCTTTGACAAAGCTGGGCAGTAAAAATTTATTCTGTCTTACCCTCATCATGGATATCGCTTCCCTATCAAAGTTCATCTGTATGGGATGGTTAAGTAGACGCAGCTTAAGCTAAAGGGTCCTTTTGGCTCTTAGAAGGGAATGATTTGTACAGTGGAGCATCCTGCAGGCAGGAACAAACCAGTCTGCTAAGAGCAGGATGAGTGGGAGGTCTGACAACAGGGCACATGGCTGGGCAGACAGGCAGGGGATTGTTACAGCAGTCCCTTCTGAAAACTGTGAAGTGGGTTAAAGGAGGTATGAAGCATGCTTTTCTCTTGATGCTACAGATAGTAAGATAACAGTGGGTTGCTACAAACCCTTTGAGTTTTATTCTGTTCTCAGGGAATGCAGTAAAACTGAAAGTGCTTGCACTGCCACTCAGACACTACTCCTCAAAAATACCTACTTTCTTGTACACACAAAGGGACATGTGGGTTTCCACAGACATGTTCAGAAAGAAAAAAAGATTAGCATTACCAATGTATATTAACATGTTAACAGCTCTAAAATGTGGAGGATTTAACAGGAAACTGATACACTGTCTTTGTATGAATGAGTAACTAACAATTTCTGTGTATCAGCATGTAAGAAAAACAAACAGAAAAATAATAGGAGGAACACAGATTGACAACAAGACTGTGAAATTTGCTTTATCAGCCTATTTATGTCATCATCACATTCTGTCACTTACCACCAATGTTAAATCTATGACTTTTTTTGAGACTATAATTAGTGCCACTTTAATGATTTATAGAATAAAATGCAATTTCAAGGATGCAACAGAAGGTAAAAAAGCTTCTAAACAATGGAGGAAACTGGACCTTATTTTCAAACAAATGCTTCTTACTCTTCAGCTAGTGGAAAACAAACAAAATCCCAACTACTGAACATCCTCAAACATGTCAGCACTTTTATTTCAATTACATGAAATTCTGCCAAGCTGCGTCAAATACACTTCAGTAATCCCTGAATGGATTCCTTTTGTTACATTTCAGTAAACCCCATGTGGATTCCTTTATTCACTTGGGGAAGAAAAGGAAATATTTTATCATAATATATTGCTTTTCCAGAAGAACAATTTTAACTTTAGGATAGCTCGTTAGTCTCAAAATAGCATCAATTATCCTGAATACTATTTACATAGAAGAAATAGGAAGTTTTGTCACTCAAAATTGGTGGCTTTTGCTAAGATTTATGAAAGCTGCGTAGGACATCAAGGAGTCCTCAGAAAGCTGTTTTAACCAAACTGAGCCAAAATAATTTGTAATTCCAGTGATTAGTTCTACATCCAGAAGCCTGAAACTCAGTGCCACTTCTTAAGACAGGTTCCAGCATTGTGAGAAGGCTAAGGAGACCTTACTGTTGCCACCAAGAGCTTTCCTGAGAGGTACAGAGGGGATGGAGCCAGGCCATTCTCAGAGAGGCACAGGAGCAGGAAGAGAGCCAGTGGGCACAAGTCAAACCAAGGGAAATCTCATCAGACATCAGGTGTGATGGAACACGGACAGGTCCTCCAGGGGAGCTGTGCAGATGCAATCCTTGGAGAAAGTCCTGAGCAACCTGCATAAAACTGGCCCTGCTGTGGAAGAGAGCTGGACCTGGTGGCCTCTAGACATCCCCTCCAACCTAAATAGTCCATGATTCTGTTCACAGTTTGTAACACAAGGGAAGAGAAATGAAGAGAAATAAGCAACTTACCAGCCAGCTGGACATTTTAAGGAAAATAACATTGCCCTTACCTGAAAAATATAAAGGAAAAAAATACTTAACAATTTATCAAAATTAACAGGGTAATGAATGGTAGTAACTTCTGGTACACAAACAACATACACAATTATGTATTCATGACAGTGCAAACATCTCCTCTCATATACTCAAACTCTGTAAAAGATAAGACACAGATATGTTGAAATACATACAAGGGTCTCTCCAAATCTGTACCTCCTGTGGCTTATGCCCACAGCTCAGAGAAAATAAGTCTGTCATCTGTAGGCTATTTAACCTGGAAGTTTTCATACTCACTTCCATACCTTTTCAATTTCATCAGAAATGTGCCAACATTTCTTGTAGACAATTTTACCTTCAGTCCCTGCTGAGGATCTGTCCTCTAATGACCATAATGAAACATGCTTTGTGTGAGAGCCTGTTCATTTATTTTCATTCCCGTGAGTGCCTTCAGAGACCAGTGTTGCAATCACAGCTACTTACTATTTAATTCCCAGCCAAATTTATGGCCAAATTGAAAAATGGAGGCAGGCTGCCTGATGCAGGATGCTTTTGTCTGAAGTGTCCTCATGGAATCATTATACTTGCATTAATCTTTAATCTGCAATTAAACAATCAGTTCTATGTAAAAGATAGCTGCAAACAGATCTCCTGAATGTGTACTAGGCAATATATCTTAATGGGTGTATGCGTGCTGTCGAGGGTCTGCAATTAGGACAGCATCCATCACTGGGCCCCAGGTCAGCCAAAGGTTAGGGGAGAACCAAACCTCCCCAGGGTGCTGAACATCTGTCCATGCTACCTGCCTTGCTCTAGGGCCATGCCCGCAGCAGTAGAGAACATGGAGACAAAAGCCAGGTGGGGGTGGGAAAGGAGATACAATAGATTAAGGCATGGCCTCGCTGATAAATCTGTCTTGGCAGAAAATGCAACCTGCTTTGAATCTGTTCCTTCCCAATTAAGCGCCCTGCTTCCAGCTCGGGCAGATGCTTAATTGGAGACTGAGGCTGCCAGGCAAGCACTAGCGCCATGATCATTAACAGGTAGTTTGAAGCTATTAAGGTGCTCCTGCTTGTCAGTCCCCTTCCCATATGCTACTGACATAAATGTATCTTCTTCCTCATCTCCTAGAGAAATTTGCACGCCTATGTGCTGCAAACACATCTTTGGTTCCTGAGACTGAAGTTATTACATTAGCACCCAAGCCATGTGATTCAGCAGGGAACACAAAGGGCCTTCCTTCCTGGTGCCAGTGTAATATTAGAACGGTACCAAATGGCTTCAACAATAGGTAAGCAGAAGGGCATCTGTTTTAGATTTGACTAAAATGGTATAATTAGATCTTGGTAAGAGATCCGTCTGCTCACGTGTGGTTTTATCAAATGCTCTGAGGTTTTCAGACCTCAGTAGACACCAGTTCTGATGCAAACTTGGGCACAACCTTAAGAAACTCTACACCTGTGCAGAGCATTCTGTATGAATAGATGATTGCATCAAAACACCAGGTTTTAATTACAAACATGGGGAAACAAAACTACAATGATACCCATGAATGCTGACTTATTACAGGACATTTGTCCCTTGCCAGCTTTAGTCTTAATAATTCATTCACTGGTTTAGCAAGGAAAAAAAAAAGCTACTGTATTCATGTCAAGTAGTGAGATTCATTTTGTTTTATCTTTCAAGGGTATCCTGACAAGAATTCACAACTGTCCCATTTAATGATGTAAAGAATTCACTATCATGTACCATTTGCAGCTTACAAATCAGCCAATCTTGACAAATATACACTAATTAAGGGCAAGAAAGTAAAAGGCACTTATTGATTGCAAGGTCTGAAGCACCAGAAAACTGATTAAATATATGTTGTTAAGGAGTTAATAAATGATTTAACTCTGCTATGCTATGCTCCATGTACACCCAGGGCTATGGTAGCTAAATGGCAATTCAATGCTATAGTCTTCCATTATTTCCAGTGGGCTAATAAGACAAGCAATTACACTGATATCTTCCCTTCAAGCCGCAGCATTAGAATACCCAATTGTGCAAAGGAATAAATGACACCCATCAGATCGGGACAAAACTACCATATATAAAATATTTTGCAAGTAGAAGACCCATTCACTTAAAGAGAAGTCTCAGTCACCTGCTACATAAAAATAATAGAATTTTACAGCTGCACAGTGATCACAGAAACTTGATAGCTAAGGTCCACCAGCAGGGAGAGGAGTTCTACTTAAATGTACAACTTTTTAATGGATTCTATCCCTAAGGTAATACAGACCACCAACGGACTACGGTGACTGTAAAATGATTAACCAAGACTCCTGTTTTCTGAGAAACTGGCTCTTCAACAGCATGCCACTCATAGTTCAATGATCAGGGTCATCATCCTGACATAGAAAAACTCAGGGCACGTTATAGATTGGAAATGTATGATGTTGTCTTCTATAAGGTCACGTAGATGCGAACATATTTGCTTCCTGCCCTAGGTGGTGGGTGGGCACTGCTGGGCAAGGGGGAAGAACAGCAGCCATAGCAGCCTGCACCACACAGCCAGGGCAGGGCAGTGGTCCCTGCTTGATGCAGCTAGATGGGCAATCACAGGGCATCCTATGAGCCTTGGCATGGGGCTGTCTGGGGCTTGGCCGCCACACCAGAAAAACTGGTGCTCAGATTGAATAAAAATAGTCATATAAATGAAGCCATGAATTTACTACTTTACAATTCCCTTTCTACCTCCAAGTGATGTTATACTGCACTTTTCCTCATCACACTTCTACACTGCTTTACAAAATACCAAATGAAGATACGACCTTCACTAAATTATTTTAAAAATGCCCATTTTTCTTTTGCTTCTAGAATATATGAAACTGCAGAGAGGGATCAGAGAATGGAGGGATATTATGCAACTTCCCTATAAAGTAAAAATAGTCATCTCTCCTTTTTCTCCTTCCTCACACATAAACAACAGCACAGCACACACACATTCATAATGTAAACTCATGGAAAAATAGGCCTAGACAGACCTCAAGAGATCAACTAATCCACCCATCTGAAGGATTTAACTGAGGAATGTTTATTATGTTTGTCCCTTCCAACTCAACATATTCTGTGATTCTGTGGTTATGCCTACTAGCAACTCCTAGCCATCCTTCTCACTCTCATTAGGTGGTGCATCTATCCCCTCACTTTGTCGTCAGACCATCCTCAGACCTCATCTCAGAAGCCTGATAAACCTTGACCAAACTGTCTGAGTGGTGAAGTGTACCTTGACCATACTAGTTGAGCTGTGAGGCACTTCCTGATCCTACTAAGAGCTCTTGCATGGTAGAGATGGGAACAATCGGAAACAATCAGCTGCCCTATCAAGGTGGGAAACAAAAGATAACAAAGGATAAGAAATTATCCTCTGTAGCCTTGATGAACCATTTACCTGAACCCTGATCCAAGCGGAGTGGCACCATTGTGAATTGTAGGGATTGGAATGGTACTATCTTACTGCACTTTGGGAAAAAAGCCCAGTAGTTACCAACTTGGTTATGGCCAGAATGGAAACTTACCAATGACCCAATTCAATCATCTTGCAACACTATAAAGAGTGGTCCTAAGTGAGCTCTCCTGTACTGCAGCAGGCTGAGTGAGACATCTCTCAAAGCTCATGAACTCTCAAGCTTGTGATACTCAAAGAACCATCACTGACAATGAGGCCTAGAGTAATAACGCCTCCAACACAAATCTCCATGCTCCTTGAGGTGTGACACTTGCCTCTTGGGGAATGCAAAGGAATTTGATGTCAGTATTTCACTAAACCCAAGGGGAATTTTTGATAAGTACACGCAGAAATAGATGTACACATTGTTTTACTTGTGTGTATGTGAATGGATTATGGCATGAATGTTGCTATCTCAAATGTATAGTTAAGTCACTGTTACAATTGTACTGAACCCTGTTGAATTGCTCTGTAAGGGTTAAAGTACTCAATGATTATGTGCTGCTAAACCCTTTTGCACCCTTATCTATGCATCCATATCCTTTGCACCCTTACCACCTTTTCCACTTTCAGCTCCTGCGTAAATCATTCCAAATTGCTTCTAATTTGATCCTGCTTTGTATGCTTTAACCTGTACTAGGCAATAGACTGAACGTTGCCATCGAACTCCATAAAGTTGCATTTTCACAAATTCATATTAAACCCTGCTTTTGCCAATACCTTCAATGGTATTTCTTTAAGTGGCTAAACCCCTTATTTGTGACATGGACTCAAACCCAAACTGGTATTGTTGTAGTTTAAGCATGGAGAAGAAATATTCCAATATGCCAATATGCGCCTTTAAAAACCAGACTTCTCCTGTCCCCATGGACAGCAAACCTGTTGAGCCTCACTTTCATGACATCCCTTAGGTGTGACTGCAGCACTATAATTCTCAGTTACGTGCATATTTATTCTTTCTTTCTCCTTCCCCAGTTTTCTGCTACACATAAATTATGAAGCTTTACACGCTGAGCCACGCTGCATATCCTTAGCAGTAATAGGCTTGCTCCAAGAGTACTTCACTATTTTGAAAATGCCAAATATAAAGTGGAGCATGTGCTGCTTTGCATCTGTCAGTCACACAGCACTCTCCTTCGAAGCCTATCAGTAAGCACACAGTGACGGGTGGTCATCTGAACAACACTGTGCTTCCATATTCAGCTCAGCAGTCTACACAATTTTAACCAGGGAGCTGCAAGGATAAGGAGAGAAAAGATTTTTTCCAATCAGGTTAAAATGTTTCAAGTGGCCTATTTTCACTTTCTGTACACTTCTGAAAGATGACTAGGCATCAGTGTGAGAGACTAAGCTCTGTTGGAGGTGCACTGTATTCATAATCTATTAATAAGCAAGAATGCCTTAGTTTTGGTTTGACACTGGCAATAGACTAAACTACAAAAGGACACTCACACAGAGGTGAGAATGAAAACTGAAGGTAGTGACAATGGGTTACCCTTCAGTAGCAGAGGACTTGGAAAACTGTAAAAATGATATTTTGTTTGCAAAAATACTGTACAGCAGTTGTTGCTCAACAAATTTCCACAATGAAAAACTGCCTCTATGCATTTAGCATTTTAAGCTTTAGGAGAGTCCCAATAAAGCCTGTGAATAAGTTACAGCAATGGAAGGAAAGAGATGATGTGCTTTTCAAATCTCACAGCTTCATTATGTTGTCATAGTGGCATTCACATTTTGGAGACTGCCTCATTGCACCAAACCAGTGTACAACTGGAATTTCCTCCCCAGCCAGCTTACCAGGATGTTGAGACTCTTCAGATAAATGTGTTGTTTCCATCTAGCTATTTATGTTTTAAATACTTTCTTCTCTTCGAGGGAAAACTTTCTACTCTGAGTACACTTCCATAAATCATGCATAATTCTATTTATTTAATTGAAAATAGATCTATACACATCACAGGCTTTTAAAGGAAGAAGGCATACAACATGTCACAGCTCACAAAAATAATGGCAACCTGAAATCAGGCTCTTCAGATTCCAGCCTACAACCCTTTGACACCACAACAAAAGTTGGTATCTCAGTGGAGACAATGTTTTGTCAATTAAGAAATTCCTTTTATTACTTCCTGAAACAGAAATTGTTAAATCTGATTTTTAACAAAAATGCTTCCTATTAATAAATGAACTTTTTGCTGGACTATGTCAAAAACAAAAAGTTCCTTAAAGGACTGGGGTAACTCACGTTTTTGTGACTGCTTTGTTATTATTTCCTTACTGTGCTCCTGGCTAGGATTGGGAGACTCACTGAAATGAAAATATATGTAAGATGCACTTGCAAAAATATGAAGATATAAGATTATTACAAAACACTGGTTTGAAGCTTATCCTGCTTCCTTACAGAGGCTTCTGATTTCCTTTACTAGGTACTGAAATTCTACAGCAATTACTTTCTTTAAGTATTTCTGTGGACTGTACAAATTTTGTACCTACCAAATTTAGAAACTGATTTAGCTTGAATTCGGATCATATCTTACACATATTAACTGAATACCCAAAACATAATCTACATGCGCAATGACACAAAAAAACCCAACACAAAACAAGCAAAAAACCCAAATTTAATCCCCTGGCTCTTCTGTACCTTTATTTTGCAACCACAAATGAAGTAGAGAAAATGATTCACTGACTTTTATAGCAGCAATAACAAAACATGATCATACAATAGTAAAACCCAAATAAGAAAATTATTGTGTCAATCCTGAAATATGTGAAGGATTGGTCATCGCTGTACGTTGCCCTCAGTCTGATGGGGCCCTTGCTAATGCAAACCTTGGCCATTTCATCAGGTTGCACAAACATGTTCCTTTCTTATATGCTTCTGGGAATTGTTTGCAGTCACTGGCTTTCTTAGGAATGATGAAACACCTAAAATTCTTAGGTCTAAGGCTCTTAGGTGTCATTCTCCTCTCTCAGCTTTTATTTGTAATTTTTCAGAAGTATTCCAGCAAGAAAGTACTCCAAACAGAATAAGATATTAAAGACCTCTTATATGAGTTACATAGGTGCTTTGCTAGTATTTAGCACCTTTCCACCTTCTGACACCAAACAATTTTTTATACTGCCACCAGCTATAATCAGATAGACGAAATATAGAGCATATAAATATATATGAACCACAGACACATAAAAAGTGCCATACTCATGAGTTCAGGACACTTAATGTCCAAAGAAAATGACCAGGGAAATAAACACTAGAAAGGAAAAAGGATACTAAAGAAAGCAAAGGTTATTTATTAATTCAAGGGTGTTCTTGGCTTCTGTGTCTGAGGATCAAGACCATGCATTGTAAACAGAACTAACATTCAGATATATTGTACAAGTCTTTTATGTTCTGTGCTTTTTTCCATTGCAAAAGTAGGTGATACAGATCAGGGATCACATGGTAGATCATAACTTGAGTGGAAGGTGAAGCCTGCATTTGTTTCTGGGTCATGGATTTTTATACTCTGCTTGTGCTAGGTAAAAGAATGAAGTATGATTTACCTGTATGATCTCTCTCTGACATTAGAAATAATGACTTTTTTGCTGGGGAATGAGGCATGAAGAACAAAACATATCACATTATGTATCCATTTATATTTCACTGGAAAACTGTGAGTGGAAGTGAAAAAAAAACCCCAAAAACAGACACAAGGAAATCTCTGACTAATGCTAACTTTTTATATGGTGTCTTCAAGAACATCATGACATGTACGTGCTGCACGTACGGGCATTACCTATGTATAAAAGCGATCAATTACCATGCTTATCATTAGGCATTTCAAAGAAGTCACAAAATGTCAATGGGAAGGCATTATATATACACCATGACGTTGGTTCTGTCTTGTATTTTTCCTTTACTTGTATACACCCTCAAGTAAGCCTGTTTTAGCAATCTTGCCATAACTTCCCTAAACAAAAAAACCCCAGCTGAGGAATAGGCAGCTCACTACTCTTTAGGTTCCCTTTTTTTTCCTGCAAAATCTGAAAATTCCTAACAACCTCTCCCCCCATACAGTCTACTGTCATCCTTAGAAGTCATTGAAATAATATTAATATTGGTAGCTGGGTATGACACTCAACCACCAGGAGCAAAGCTATTTGGCACTACAATGCAAATGACTGCATTCATCAAATGAGCTTTGTTAGTTATTCATTGTGTTCCTTATCATTCCTTCCCCAAACCCCAGTGCCTCTGCAGTGTGCACAGAGGTGTGTCCGTGGCAGCATCTCCACTGTAAAACCCACCCTTATCAGGCAGAGCAGGGTGCCACGGGAGTGACCTGCCAAGTCAGTGTGTCCCCTCTCCTCTCCCTCACCCTTTTGTGCCCACTGTTGCTCTTTGTCCTCATCCACAGGATCTGTCTCTCCCTGCTCAGCTCTGTGTGCCAGACCCTCTCCCACAGCTGAAACAATGATTTGCAATGAAAGGGACTCTAGAGAGATCAGTAATTCCCTTCTTCTTCTACCTCATCTCCTCATTTTCCTCTGAAATCGACTGTGCCGACCAGCTTTCTGCAGGGTTAGGCTTTGAAAAACAACCACAGCTACAAAACAGCCCAAGCCCTAATGTTTATCACGGCAGCCCAGGAGGCCTTCACAGACAGAAAGTGGTATTGACAGGTTTGGAAAGGGACAGACGCTGACTCTGATGCAGGCAGGCACTTGGGGCTTTTTTTTTCATTAAATCTTTCACTGCTTAACACAGTTCAACATACCATTCTGTACCTCCAGAGAAAAGCTTTTGGGGGCTGGAGCCAGAGATTAATCCCTCTGTAATTCCTACTGCTGCTGGCAGTACTAACTGCCAAGGGATCTGAGGGAAAGATAATGGCACTGTTAACTTGCAACCTAGGTGTAAAAGTGGTCTTAATAAAACTGGGATGGCTGAGGCCCCATCAATAACCACGACACACCAATTTTATTGGATGTAGCAGATGCAATCTGTTTGATGTGTACAGGAGCCTCATCCCAGTATGGTAATTAACAGAGGTTGGGGAGCTGCTGAAAAATTGTCTACCTCAACAGCAAAGAATTCTGCAGAATCCAGCCAAGTTAACCTCTAAAACAAAGTAAAGATGTAAAAAGAGCTGCAGTGTAAAATTGCATTTTGCACTGAAGAAAGATCCAGACCAGTAAAATGATCAGTCTGGATCTTTCTTCAGTGTAAAATGTAATTAAACAGGATATAAAAACTGTGTATAATTAAACCATTTTGGAATGATTCTGCAAAAATGCCATAATTAATGTTTGTATAAGAACAGATTTTCTGTTTTGCAAGAATCAGCACATAATCAGCAGCTGATTGTTAACCTGAAAAGATGCTGATCCAAGCATAATTATTTTTACACATACTTATCCTTCCACAAAAACATAAGCAAAGAGGCATTTGCTCTAGCTGAAGAACTGCTGTAACAACATAAGGTATAATAAACTGTTCCCAAACAATTATAATTCTATTTTTCTATTTATCTTCAGCAGAGTTGTTATTCTTTATTTTGGGGTGGGTGAGAAGTGGAAACACCAGTTTCATGTTCTTGCCACTATATGTTAATTTAAGAAAAACTTTCCTATACTTTCTCTTCTTTTCCAGTACCTCCTTGTCTCAGATCAAGATTGTTCTATTGACTGATGGATGCTTTGATGCTATGGTTAGGGTAATGGACCTAGAGGAGTACCATTACACTTCACATGCAATGTCCCTGTAGATGTTTTTTGAACCAAGTTCTAGGTTCCTATAAATATTGGGTTTTTTGAAAAAGAAGAATACTCAGAGGTTTGTAGAAGTTAAAGGCTAAAAGAGAAGCAGAATACTAGGAATTCATCAGTGCGACAAAGAAAATAGGAGCTATTTAATACCAAGAGATAGACTGTTTTCTCTGGCAACTCTTATGCTTCTGGTCATATGTTCTCTGAAATTTTCATGAGTCCTCTCACCTTCTTGAATTTTCAATTTGTTTTGCACTAATGGAGCATGATTCTTCATCAATGGTAATTAAAATTATTAACACATTGATGGTTTATCCTGACTTCTTTTAAACTTACCTATGCATTTTGTGTGCCCAGGTGACCAAGAAGGCCAGTGGCATCCTGGTTTGTATCAGCAATAGTGCAGCCAGCAGGACTAGGGCAGTGATCGTCCCCTTGTACACAGCACTGGTGAGGCCACACCTCAAATCCTCTGTTTAGTTTGGGGCCCTTTACTACAAGAACAACATTGAGGTGCTGGAGAGTGTCCAGAGAAAGGTAATGAAGCTGGTGAAGAGTCTGGAACACAAGTGTTATATGGAGTGATTGAGGGAGGTGGGGTTCTTTAGCCTGGAGAAAAAAAAGTCTGATGGGGCACCTCTCACTCTCTGCAACTACCTGACAAGAGTTTGTAGTGAGGTGGGCGGTGGTCTCTTCATACAAGTAACAACAAGTGAAAGTTGCACCAGGGGAGGTTTAGATTGCATATTAGGAAAATTTCTTCACAGAAAAGGTTATTGGGCATTGGAATAGGCTGCCCAGGAAAGTGATGGAGTCACTATCTCTGGAGGTATTTACAGGTGGAGATGTGGCACTTAGGGACATGTTTTAGTGGTGGACATGACAGTGTTAGGTTTACAGTTGGATTTAATGATCTTACATGTCTTTTCCAACCCAAATGATTCTAGGATTCTATGAATAGTCAACATTAAGGAATCAGTAACCAGTTTACAAAAGCATCTGCTAGACTTTGATAGTATCTGTTGTTACTACTAAGTTTCTTCCCATTTATGATCTTGTCTTCTTGTGCTTAGGAGAGCAGTTCTAATGTAGCAGAGAATCCCTGGCACTGACAATGACAATAAAAAACATATCCCTTAAGACATGCCTGCATCAGCTCTGCTATGTATTTTTAGTAACTGTCATTTACAAAGTTTCTTACCTTTCCCTCTGATCTTTTTCCAATCATGTAAAATTCACCACTGTGTGGAACACCATCCGAAGCTCATACAGCTTTTCATGCTCTTTCTATGGGACATATAGACTGCTATCAGGATAAAACTGCCAAATGCCTGCTGGCACCATGAGTCAGCTGCCAGGAGTTGGAGATGTAACATGCTTCATCCCTACAAGTGGTTGTGGTGTAATATGGCTAGCACAGGATTTTGGGAAACATTGCTCAGGTGTATCTCAAAGATAGCACTTTCCACTTAAATTTGGTTGGCTCCATCTAATGGGGTTTAAGACTGAAGGATCTGTAGAACACTGACAAAATTGCTGAAACCACCTGAAATTCAATCGTGATGAATATCTAACTCTGGATAAGGGCCTTTGAAAATCCTGGACAAAAAAACACTGAATGCAGAAAAAGCAATAATATAGGGATATGGAAGCATACAAAACTTCCTTTATCCAAAGTCCACAACATAATTTGCGTCTGTCTAAAAAAGATTGAGTAGAACAAACTACTTATCAACCTGTACAATATTCATCATGTCTGTACCAGCGCTGGTGGCTTAACACAAAACATCAACAATGGAGAAACATCTAAAAAAAGGAGAAGTGTTGTTTATATCCCTGCTATGCTGAATTAGTAGATTACACAGAAAACAAGCTATCTGCACATTTCTTACACTTAAAAGGAGATGTAAATGCATCAAAGTGTAGAAAAATCTAAAGGTGTACTTACAGAAATGGGAAATAAGAGGCTGAGGCATGGGATACTCTCTTAGCAGATAGAAAAGCCTTTAAATTGACCACAAGCTCCATAGCACAGAAGATTAAATTTTAGTAGAATATTATCAAATCAGCAAAAAATAAAATTTATCATTCCCATGCAAAAGCTGTATTTTACTGAGAAGACCGAATACCTCAAATGCAACATAAAAGCTTGCCACAATGACAGATAGTTCTATTAGAAAAAGTACTGAGTGCATAATTAACCGCTGCTAATACCTATCTGAATATCAGAAAAGAAGAAAAATTTATTCAAGTGGAATATAAACTATTCATCAAAGCTGAAAAAAAAATAATTGCTGCACTGAAAACATGCACTAGTTGGGCTATGTTTATGATCCCCTGACAAAAATGTATAAATAGGAAAAATTTACCACTCATTCACTAGGGACTAATGAAGCAGAACTAAGCTCACACGCACATCATCACTCAAGTGCACAACATTTGCAGCTTCTCAATTTCATATGGAACTGCCCATTCAAGTCACATATTATGCAACAAAGCTCATATTTTTTGTTTCAGCCTAAACAGCAAACTGTAATTGTCTCAGAAGTTTCATTTTTCTTAAGCTAATGTTAATTTAATGAGTATTTTCTCCACATTCCTGGATATAGGTGATGGAGGACTTTGCTTTCTCAGTTTCCTAGTATCAATCAGTTACATATAGCAAGGCACAAAAAGTAATATTTAATTGAAGTTGCCTGTTCTGTAGAATGATTTATACTCTTGGATAAACAACCACAGATCTAAACTCTGGGACTTTTTTTACAGTAATTTTCAGAAATAAGGAAAATCTAACCCTGTTATGTCCATACTATCTAAGCTACTTCAACTATTTAGCTGCAAATGTGGAAACAGTACATATCCACAGCATGGTAACAATACAGGACGTTACAGTATGTAATTTAAAAAATGCTTCATAGAGCTAAAACATTTGTAAAGGATAATCAGAAGTCTATACTGTGTAGACAGGTGCTAGTAGGGTCTAAATTCTCAAACAACGGCAAGTTTCCAATCCATGAATGTTCATTTAGAGTGTAACAGAAGCTGCATTACTTTGCAGCCAATAGACGCATATGGACAATACTCCTGAATATACTCTCAGCTCTGAAAGTTGTAACATTTGTCACTCAAAACTGTCAACATATTTATGAATTTTTAGCATCATCCTATTCTGATCTGCATCACACAGTATTTTCTAGAAGCTGTTTGTAAGTGAAATATAACTTGGTGAGGTTTGAAGTATTTCCCATGAATTTACTTTCTCACAGGTCCTATCAAAAATGGTGCCCTGCAATTTTAGTCAGGTGATTATCCCTGATACATTATTTTCTCCTTAATTGACTTACACAGTCTATAATTCACTTAACAAAGATCTCAGTGTGTAAGGTACTCTATGAATGCTAAATAGATTAAAAACTACAGGCCTGTTTCTAAGAACAGGAGACAAATAGTATCTTGTGCTTCCAGCACCATGCTATGAAAACACTCTCTGGAGATGAGTTCTGCCACTCTTCTCCAAATGGGCCCAACATACTGCCAATCTATATGAAGCATGACTTTTTTCCTGCCCTAAATACAAACCTCCACTATGCTTATGGTATAGACGTGTCCTCAGTGAAAGGTTTAACTCTGCATGTTGTTTTCTTGTTGTAAGCAGAGAGATAGCTGAAGGAACAATGGGGAAAATATCTTAAGAGCACCTGGTTATGTATCTTTAACTTCACTCTGCCCAAAGGTACATACCTGGAAAGGAATGACCAATATAGCCCTTTACTACAAACGTAACTACAAGACTGGCTTGATTGTGGATCATCCTCTGATGCCATAAGAAAAAAGAGAGCACCCTGCCATTACTGCAACCAGTGTCACATCCTGCTCAGCAAAGGCCTGGGTTATCTTGTCTTCCTGCTGCACGGACTGAACAAAAACCACACCAGTATGGAGACGCAAGGCAAACTTCCCTGGTGCAACACTGTATTTGCTTCTTGAATAGTAAGATAAAAGACATAACTGTCCACTAGGGAAAAACAAACAGCTTACCACTGGCATAATATTCACAGGACTTTAACTGAGGACAGTAAAGTTTTACTCCACATTATTGTACATATTACTAATGCCAATGTAATTTGTATTACTTAAACAACCATGCATGTGCTGTGGAATAGAAAGAAAGCTGGTCAATCAGAATTCAGTACTTGTATTGAAAACATCCATACCATATATACAACATCTCACACTAGAGGAAGAAAAACAGGAAGTATAAAAGACTTTTTGGCTGAAAAGCCTTGAGGAGCCATTTCACACCACTTTGTACACTTGGCACATTTCACTGTGGATGAATTTGAAAACAAATCTTATAGCATGGCTCAAACCCTTCATTCTTTCCCATCTTTTAGTGTTTCTAAAATACAAGCAGAATGATACTGTAATTTTGTTTCGCCAATGAACAAAGATTGATACGGTAGTCCAAGAATCCAATTAGAAGGAAGAGACAGGAGTTGTTTAGTGCTCCTGTGCAATAAAGGGAAATCCCATTTTCTCATCTCTCCTCTTGCATTCAGATTTTCCTCACTAAAACAAAAAGCTAAGCAATTTTCAGTGTCTTATGAATCAAAAACATAGGAAAAGCAGCTTTTCTGAAAATCTGTCACCACAGGCTTAGAGTAGCTTCCACCTAAAATCTCTTGAGGTATGGCAAGGTGGGAGGCTGAGACCTATCCCTTCTCAAGTGATACTGAAGACCATATGCATGGGAAAGAATTACTATAACAGGGGTGCAAATTTCAAAGCATCACCTATCTGCTACTTTTGTCCTAAATAAAATATAGGGTGCATTGTTCCACCAATCCCTTTTCCACAAGTCATTTTAGCACAGAGTAAAAGAGTGGCAATATACCACTGTACACAACATTTAGGACCCTGGTTACCCAGTTCAAGTCCTCTAATGCTAACAGTGAGAATGTGCTTGAATAGTCCAGAGTTGTCCTTCTAGGATCAGACTGCTAAGTAGGATCTGACTAAAGGTTCATTGTATTTTTGCTTAACTTCCTCTCATTTCAGGAGTTAATTATCTGTAAGAATGTTATTTTAAAATAATGAATCCAGTCTCATCTAGAGGTCAAATAAGCAACTGAAGAGAGAGGAAATCTCATAGAGAAATTACTAAATTACAGTTCTTAAAGTCTAATTTGCCTATTTTAATCAAGTTCCTCTTCAGAAATTTTAGATATGAACAATTGTCTTCATAATAAACCAAATGAATCCACTGCCAACATAAAAATATTATCCACTTCACAATACATCATCTCCAAACTAAGAAAAATGTTGGACAAAGCAAGAGTCCTTGAAGACTATCAGCAATCTCAAATATTTACAGATATTGGTATATGAAACAGTCTTTCAAGACTCAGAGCTCTCTGAAGCACTTCCCGGCCCCCAAGCCAAATACATCTTGTGAATTTCAGACAGAACACCAGCTAAGCCTGAGTTACCAAGACAAAGCATCAGCATCAAGTCAAAGTCTAAGAAACCCAAAATCCCTCCACAGAATTTTACAAATCCAGAACATATTTGAACTTAGCATGGAAAAAAACTTTAATGCATCAGAGTACCCCTAGGTAAGTGAACACCTGCATCCAGCACTTGGTGAAGTCTCTACAAGAACATCAGGGAGCCTAAAGTGGTAAATGATATTGCATTTTGGGGTACACAAATGCGAATGGTCAAGGACCAAATTTGAAAAAAAGAAATTACAGTCTCATTACTATGCACAAATGAGAAAGAACAGTTGTCAGCTATATTGAGAAGGCTGCCATAAATCTATAAATAATCAGGCATACTGATCACTCAGGAGCCTTTCCTTTTGAATTTCCTCTGTGTCTTCAGTTGTTAGTAAATATGGCATCTGTCCTGTCCATTCAGCTGGCTAATGGCCCCTCATCCAACTCTGAAACATTGGACTAGCACTTTGTCAAGCCATCTGTATCCATGAAAGAAAGATAAAGTAAATACTACAAGGTCTCTTGCATTTCTAGTCTCCCATTAATTGCCCTGAAGAACTTAGCATAAGGTAAGCAAGATTTATCACCTAGCAGAACCTTGTGACATCCCACAAAAATGGTCTCCCAGAATACAGGAACTGTGGCCAAGCAAAACCCTGTGGGTTCTTCCTCACAGGAAAGGCCTGGGCTTATCAAACATGCCTTCATCCTTCCCGGACAGGGTCATTCAGGCATGCCAGCAATATCTCACTGGCAAAATTATCAGAGGCAATTGATACTACTAAAGGAGTCTGTATATTCACCTACTGCACAAAATTAAAGGAGAAAATATTGACGCAAATGTCATGCTTTCAATATAATATTGAAAAAAACCCCAAACCACCAAAAGCAAAGTAAGGGATCTACTGCTAATATTAAAGTTAAGTAATATAGTTAAACCCAGAAATAACCGTTTCATTTACTCTAGACAGCAGTAGAGTCTCATTTGCTCTTTCAAAGGCATAATCAGTTGAAGGGCACATTTTTCTTCTCTTTGTTCTTTCCCATCAATTTTAATGGGTGCAGAACATCAGTCACATGAAACGTAATGGGACAACAAGATGGATGAGTACATTTGAAGCCACTAGTCACAGGACAGAAAACATCCTGACAAAGTGACACTGGCAGCATAAGGTTCAACAATAGAGCCTGGACAATATTTAGTAAGTGAAACTACAATGCTACATGATTTGGTATTCTCACTGGGCACAATCCTTCCCCTGTCACTATTCATCATGTTCCTACAGGTCAGATTTTCAAAGACATTCTCCTACTGAACACGACCAAATGACATTTTTAAATCAAGAAAATACATAAATCTGGGGACAAAAAAAGTCATTTAGAGATAAATAGGAATGGCCTCCTCTATTTAGAAGTTAAAACTACTTCATCAAGAAGGTTTAAAATGGCATATGAAGATTCACCCTTCAGATATGAAATGTATTATGGTTATACAAGTGAGGAGATTTGATATCTATGTGGAACCTATTGATACCAACAGGACCCCTCTTCTAATGAACAAGTGGCAAAAATCCCCTATTTTTACTAGTACATGAAGAAACCAATATCAATAAATTAACATTTAGAAATTGCTTCACACTAAAAACTTCTAATTTGCACAACGCAAGAAAATCTATGAATTAAAAAGCAATATGCCCCATTAGCTATTTGAGAAGTAGTTTTGGGAAATTGCAATGAAAACTCCTATAAAAACTGATGTTTCGTGTACAGTGAATGAAAAAAGTGTCATCCAACAAACCAAGTCAAACCTTTTCTGTACTTTGAGGAAGCACTGGAAATGCAGGCAGGTCTACACACTACTGCAATGATGCAATTGCGTCATAACTTTCCCAATAAATGCTAAATGGATTGATCTACCATTTTACGATGCTTATTGTGATAATTATCATCATTACTAGACAATACTAATTTGGTTTTAGCCATTTGCTGAGATCTCTACAGCTGATCTTTAAAGCTCTAAATAATACAGGACTTTATACAAGAATGGGAAAAAAGAAGCCGGAACCTCTTCAAATATATCCACCAGAGAAGGAATTAAGATCAGACCTCCATGTCCTGCTGCTGCACTAAATAGGCCCTATGCCTCAATATACCCCAATCACCCATCTGATGGCATGCAATATCCAGAAAGCAAAAAGACATTTTTTGGCAAACAAATTCTCTTAAACAGGGCAACATTCATCCATGTCTTCACAAGATGTACTGTGAAGTGATGGTGTAGTCTTTTTCTATCAAGTACCTTACTGGAAGCTATTTGCATATTTGCTAATTTCCTTATCTCCCACAAGATATGAGGCTGCTTTCTAAGAAAATCTCTACAAGTGTATGCTGGTAAAAATGATTGCACATAGAGAGGAGTTTCCCACAATAAGTCATATATCTCAGAATGAGAAATCCAGAGAGGATGGAAATTCCATGTTAGAAGTTTTGAGATTTCACAGACAGTACATCTAACTGTAAACAGCAAATCACCTTAAAATAAAGGCACACTTAACTCAGTTATGGCTTCCAAATTTCATACTATATGAAATAAGACACCATTTTATAAACCATCGAAGATTTGATGTTTCAGAAGTTAATCAATGTAAATATTTAGCTATGATGATATATAACTAACATTCAGACATTTCTGGAAATTTATTTCCTATTTTTTTTCCTCTAAGACCATGTTTTGATGAATTATTTATTTTAAAAAAAAAAAAATTAAGCCTTTTGATGGAGTTGTGTTTCTCAGTGATAAACATTGTAGATACCATACAGACTTTCTGGAACTCCCCATTTATAAACTTATGTGTCTCTGTCTTTCCTGACTGTAATAGTAGACTATATGACAAATTAAAGTAAAAAAAAAAATGTTGCAATGAAAGATGTCACCCCCACTTTTAGAAATCTTGACCTCTGAGGAAACCTTCCAAATGCTGAAGTTTTATTAATAATCAATCTTTTCCTCCATCTTTTCTTACCATTAAAATTTGTTTTGACCTGATAGTTCCTATGACCATAGACATCATGAGGAATCTGAATATTTCACATTCTAGCCATGGGGAAGTCGAAGACCTGAATAATGATTATTCCCTGAGCAGCTTTCCCTGCAAATTCATGACTATAATATTCAAAAGGCACATTACAAATACAAACATATTAAATAGGTCAGTCAATTGTTCTGTTACATTACAGGTAACCAAAAATAATCCTTTTCTCTGATTATTTCAACTAGTCAATTATTTCAACCCTAGTCCTGCTAAGGGTTTAGCCAAGTTCACCTAATCCTATGCTCCTCTTGGCCCTCAGGAGACAGGTTCTGGCACTGCAGTTCATTACTTTGCTGATATTACAGAGCAACGGAACATGTAATAAGTTTGTAGCTCTTTCTCAGGAGCTTCAGTAGTTTGATGCACATGGACGCAAAAGCTGCACTGACATTTGCAAGCAGGATGGTCTCTGGAGGCATGTCTGCAGATCCTTGCCAGAAATAGCCTGGGGTCTGAAGTGTGCCATGATGTGCTGACACAGCCATGGCTGGCTCCTGTTGGCACTGATGTCTCTAGACAAGCCCTGAAAGTCTAGAGCCAAACCATTTCCTCCTCCTTGGGGCCATGCACTGCTGCCAACACCATGTGGCTGGGTCTCAGCCTCACCTCTCAAGCAATGCCAACTACCTTGATGGGGGTCATATCCGTGCCCTGTGTACCACGTGGTCTCCCCAAGGACTGAGAGAGAGAGGAGATGGCAGAGAGGCCTCCATCTCTCCCCTGGACCACACGGCCAGGAAAACAACATAAAACAGTGTAGCAAATGTTTTTCCAGGGGTGGACAGCAAGCGGTATCCAGGGTGCAGGCTCTCTCTCTCTCTTGGTGGGGGCCAGCAAGGCAGGAGTAACAGCAAAAATCCCCAACACAGCAGCAGTCCCTGAGGGTGACTGGAAAAAGCAGTTAGTGATAAACCCAGAAGCAGCTTATGGTGGAGTGATTGTGAAACCCCTGAAATGGCTACAGTGGGGCGACCCCTCCTCTCTTGGTCAGTGGCAGCAGCTAGTGATGACTGAGCAACAACACTGCTCCCCAACAGCAGCTGAGGAGGGGGCGCAGGAGGGTTTTCCCTCTACTGTGGCAGCAGTGGTGGCAGTGACAGCAGGTTCTCTCTCCTCCTGCAACAATGGTGCAGTCCTGGAAGGGGTTACCTTTTCTGAGAGCTGGGGCAAAGAGTGGCCGTCCTTCCATTTCTGCCTGCAATGCTTTTTGGCTGAAAACCATGCCGCCCCCAGCCATGATATGGTGGTATTGAATATTCAACACTAAAGCTTCACTTTCTTGCTTTGCAACCATAACATTATCCACCTCTTATTCTATACCATCCACGTCATGCCTAGCTTTACATAACTAAATCAACAAAAACATTATTTCAGTAGTCACTGACCATTCTCCTGGGGTGCTTGTTGAATTCATTTAGTCCATAACTGGTGTAACTAGAGCAGTCCATACTCATTTGTTGATGGTGTGTGTACAGTATACAATGGTAATGTTATTCAGCAACCTGTACTATATATGCAATTTGACATTACAGATGGTTCACACCCCAGATGAGATCTCCTTAAGGTACACATCATGTTTCCCCATCTTTCTGCATTACCCACCAAGTGCACCCAGGTCCTTGAGCAAAAACAATCCCACAGATGGGTTTGCCTTTGCTCGAGGCAGGACTAGTCAAAACTGTCTTTCCTAACATGTTTCTCATATACACCATGTGACTTTGTCTCCATCTAAGGTATGTAAGGGTTCTGATTGGGCAGGGCCATCTTGTTTGGTAGACCCTGTTAACTAACAAGGCTGCCTTTGCTAAATCCAGATACCAATGTTTGATGGTCCCACAGCCCATTGCCTTCAATGTGGTTTATAACAGTCTATTGTACCATTCAACTTTCCCAGAGGCTGGTGCACAGTAGGGAATATGATATGAATTGTGGCCTTTTTGTTTCTGCCTACACTGCTTTTCAGCTGAAACCCATGCTCCCGCTCTGTGATGTGGTGGTATTGAATATTCAGTGCTAAAGCTCCATCCCCTTGCTTTGTAACCACAACACCTAGACATGCAGAAGAACACCAAATCAGAATTAAGACTTTTCCTAAATATTATCTTTCAAATTTCATAAACCATAAATTAAACCTGACTGATATTTGAAAGCTTTTCTCAATGATCATAAGTGAAACTAATTCTAATGAAAAGTGTTTTTACAAACTAGGAAATCCTCTTGCACCTGAAAAAAAAGATCTACCTAAACAGTATCATTAAACTACTTTGCACTAACCTAAAAGATGAGAAAAGCCTTTTTGGTTGAAATTAACCAGTTGGTTCAAAGTTACGGAGTTGACAGAAAAGCAAATAGAAAAAGCTCATGCCTCTTAAAATTAAAGGTCAAACATACTCTGAAGCTAAACAAACTTAAAGCCAAAACTCCAGTAATTTTTTCAGCATTTCTTTCTAAATTATTTTTAGGAGACCCCACCAAATCCCTCGGGATAGAAGGACTGCTGGTTATCACCAAGCCATGCTGTATATGTCTCCATTAAGCTCTTAGCTCTTGAGAGAAAGCTGATGAAATAACCTACTGTCAATTAACTCCAAACATATACATGGTTGTGTTTGGTTGACATTTTAATGCCCTTCCTCTTCAACGAACCACAAAACAAAAATACTGAACCTCTAAAACATGCTTCCTTGACAGAATGCTCAAGGTAGCAAGACTGACTTCATTGCACCACTGATGTACAGAACTCACACAAAGATACATTGTGCCTTAGGTCTAAGGATTATATCCATACCAAATCACATCAGGAAGCAAGCCTCAAGAAAGGACAGCTCTGTAAAAAATAAAAATCTGATCATTAGAAGAATCCTCAATCCCCATTGTTAGATTCAAGATGCAAGGAACAGCAAAATGACAGAGAAAAACATGCTATTCAATACCTGAACCACCTTTTTAAAAATTTATTTTCATGGCATTACATATAAAATCACAGATTCACAGAATATCCCTGCAGATTACAGATATAACCTCAGTATGACTTTTTATAGCTGTCTCTGTTGTACCCATCCCCTGAATTCTTATCTCAAATTCTACTGTCTGCTTTCTTATCTCAGGATGACTCTTTCTTTATCTTTCCTCTTGAGGTATGCACAGGAACTATATGCCTTTTACAAGGCAGTAAACAAGGACAGAAAACGAAAGCCTGGCCCCAGTGAAGTCAGTGGTAACACTTCAGAGTTTCCTGTATTTTACCAGAAAAAAAAGTATGCATTCTACCAAAAACAGTTGGAATGAGATACAAAATAATACTTAGGCACTTGACATATAAATTCCGGTATCATGTTCAAAAGAATGATGTAAAAAATCCTGCTACCAGGTTTATGTTTTTAGAAAATCACATGACAACTTCCATACATGAGTAGTTGTATATGTGGATGTCTTCTTTACAGCCACTACATAACCAGGCAGCCAGAGCTGGTTATTTTAAGCAGGCTATGTGCTCCCAGACCCAAATCCCAATCCTCCAGGACTCCTCAAGGAGCCTTCACACCCAAACAGAACTCTGTAGGAGCCTGAACTCGGGCAAGAGGTGACACCGAAGACATCTCTTCTAAGGAACTGGCATGTGGTGATTCAAAGCAGAGAGCTGAAGAGCGGGTGTGTCTTGGGCAGCCAATGCTCTCTAGGTCCACCAACCAATACCCTGTGTGGAACAGTGAGCTCCTCCACCAGAAGCAAGAGCTCAGTTGTTAGCAATGTCACAACACTGGTGTCTCTTCCTGAGTATAGCTTGCAGAAACATTATAGCAACATAGTTATCAGAAATAACATTAGTTATTTCTGATTTAATTTCTGTGATTTAATGCTACTTAATTATTGGTGTAAAATAAATAATCAAGGAAACAGAAGAACCAGGAAAGCTCTGCCTGCTAACTAGAGATCATATCTGTAGAAGTCAATGTTTTGAACCTGTTTATTAGTCTTTTCAGTTCAGCGGAGGTTCTTTAATGAAATTCCAAGAAAGTTTCTAAGACATGGCTAGAAATGCATGACAAGCTCTACTTGATTACATTTTTACTATAAATATATGACTCTACTAATATGAGACAGTGAAGCTTTGAGAGCAATTACATAAAGCAAATCTATAAAATTTTTCATTTAAACTGAAACAGTACTCCTACAAGTTTGTTGACTCATTCAGCACCTTAAAATTTATTTTTTAGTTTTTTTTTAACAGATAAATGAGTATTCAGAAGAGCTCTTTAGGAGAAAAATAAGAATCACAGGGTTATAAATTGTTCTGTTTGAAAAATTTAGAGAGAAGCAAGATGAAAAATAGGAAATATGGTGAGATAAAATCAGATCTACTTCTGCTACTGATTTAATTCAGATCAGATAATTCAACTAATTTCCAGACATCTAAATTTAGAAATTTTTCCTTTCGTATTCTCCAGACATAAAAGTGTGCTGCTACAGAATTTCTAATAAAAAGATATAAAACAAAAATGTGTTTGTGCTGATGCAACACAAGATAGTACTTTCCCATTGGTAGTGAAATTCATGAGGAGTATTTGGAGGTGGCATTGACATACAGCAAAGACGACACAAAAGCTGGCACATATCTATAGAAAAGAATGAGAGTTAATGGCAGCCACCCCATAGGAGTTGTCATGTAAATACCTCACATGGAGTAAGTACTAAAAAAGAATATTAGTGGCTGAAGGTTGGTTCAGGAGGAAAATGAGTATCACATCATCTAGTCTATTTAATTATTTTTCTGAACAAACTCAAACTTCACCAAGACCAGACAAAGTAGGTCCCAGTGCCAAGAACACTGTGTGGGCTGCAGTCTTTCATTATTCCGATGCCAGCTTTAAGAAGCAGCTCCTGAAACACACAAAGGTGCCTCTGCTGTTTCAGTGGGCAGGCTTGATGTCTCTCTTGCGAGTGGCTTTGAATTTGAAGACATGTACCACTAAAACTTAGTACTTCAAGTAGCCCAAGGGATATCAAAATGAACATAAAATCAGAACTCTGAACTGGTGAAAATTTGAGCTTTATGGTAATTATGGAAACCAACATGAGAAGCAAACTGCATAATCAGTCTTCAGAGGATTTTAAAACGCTGTGAGCAGGCTCTACTATCATCTCAGGTCAAATGTAAAATATAAATGTGCAACCTTCCAATTTCAATCTCAGCTCCACCACTGACTTTGTGAGCCATCCCAGACAACCTCTGTTTTCCCTTCTAGCTTTTCTCCTTTCTCCCTTTCAGTTCTAAGCTTGCCTGAGGTAGATCTGCTTCTTAAGATGTAACTCAAAAAAGAAATTCACAGCATCCTTTGGTTGACCTCCAAAAGCAGTGTCCACTCTACCCTCTTTTTCTCTGGGTTAACCTCACAGTTTGAAAATAAAGCACAAAAGTTCAAGCAAACAGAAATTATTTCCATATGATACCCACAGAATTCTGAAGAAAATCTGCATTTTCTTGAGTCTCACACAATGCTACTGAAGATTACTGCCAATTCCCTTTAATCCTTGCCATATTTATCTTACCCTTTCAGCTAAATGGAAAGAGTCATCATCATGCTGCTAACAAATTACTTAAGCTCACTTCTTTCACCCCTGCAGTGCAAGAGAAAATCGGCAAAGGTCTGCTCCTAATGGACATGAGCATACACCAGATCCCACCCTTTCTAAGTGACTTGACATAGACTTCCTGGCTGCACACTCATTAGCTCCATCCTGCTTATACAGCACACAGGAAATAATATTAAAGTGCTTCACAAAGTAACATGTAGGGCCATAAATTTCAAATTGAGACATCTTCCATTTCTGCACTTGTAGGCATTGGAGAAGAGGGCTTGAGAGGGGTAATATGTCTGATACCTTCCCACTGTGAAATCAAGAAGTAAATCTGAGCCATCCTCACATCTTGAGGACTGGTGAAGAGGCACTCAGAAGCATAAGGGTCCTTCACCAATGCACAGTGATATCTCAAAAGCTTTCATTCTTAAAATATGACTATTTGACTTCTTGTTTTAATCCCAATCTGCACATGCAAAACACAGTTATCAAAATAAACATCTCCGTCACACTAGCAAATGCTGCTTTTGGCAAGCGAATCCCTGGTCTCTGAACTGCTATCTCAGTGAACAGCAAACAAGTCTGGAGGAAAGGAATGGGGGGAAGAACGAGGAATTATAGATATTCTAATGATGTCTTCCTTTCCCAGCAGCTCTACAAGAAAAAGCTCTGTGGTGCTGAATCTGACCTCACTAAAAACAGTAGCAGAAAACCTGCCACACCGTAAGCGCTTGCGTGGTTTTCCTCTGCAAATATGTTTTCCTTTGTTTACTATATCTTTAAGTACCTGAATTCACTGACCATCCACAGTATCAGGTAGCATAGCTTGGGAAAGCTAAGAGATGAAGGTAAGATCGATTCTTTATATGAATATAAATTAATCTATCTGTTCCACATATGCTAGTGAGCCACAGCTCATCCTCAGTCAATTCATGTCCCTGACAGGCTAACTTGTCCCAAGCTCTCCAGAAATCATGTAGATGAAAGAGCCAAGCCTGTGGTATAGGAATTACAGGACTGGAGAGTTAAAAAGGGATTTGCAAATCAAGTAGTAATGCCTGCCTTGGCTTAATTTAATGTATCCTATTCTACTGCTGCTCCCCCCTCCCAGCAGCAGCAAATCAGTATTGTACATAGAAGCAGTCATGGTGTGCGACATTACCTGAGCTCTGCTGCAGCACCTAGTTAAAAATATGCTTAGTATCCTCTGGGCTCTGACCTGCATACATTGAAACAAAGATAGGGATGAGTTTACAGATGAACACAGGATCTGGCAGCGAGCACACTAAGTCATTTCTCTGCTCTCCTTCTGCACCTTATCAGTGATATTTCCCTAACAGCACAAGATGCAGCACCAGGCTCACTGCATTTCAACTCCCCAGGGAAACTCATTCAGATTCTCCCAGGGATAACACTTCATCTGGCAAGCACGGAGTAAAAAGTGAAAGCATTAGTTAATTTTGCACCTTGGTTGCTCACATCCACAGACACTCCAACTCAACAGCAGAGAAGATAACACATAAAGGGGAGAATTTCTCTAGAATCTCTTAAAAACCCCACCTTTGGGTTTGCTGATCAATCACATTTATTACCATGCAACATTACTGCAAGGAGTATTTTGAAAATGCATTTGCTATAAAATAGGCTCAGCCTCTTTTCTTCCCTACACACATCTAGGAAATATCCAATTCACTCCACAGCAGAGACTGCATTTTTTATTCCCTGGCACAGAAATGCAGTCTACTCTACTCCATTTTACACTTTCAGATCAGTTAGGCAATCAAGAGCTGAAGAGGGGGAAAAAGAAAGAGAGGGAAACATGCTCCTATGCTTTTCCTTGTGCTACTGCTGTAAGAACACATGATTATAGGAGTATGACTAATATTGAACTAAAGGGAAGTGTTCCACCTAGAGACCATCCTCACCAGGGAAGGCAACGGGCATGTTACCTACAAATGGACACTCCTTTAGGAGTGAGTATGTCTGCTGGTTTTGTGATAAAAAATGATGCAGAGGTATTGCCCCCAGTAGTAATTAACAATGTTAATCTTCTTCTTCCTCTCTATGGTGATAAAAAGAGCAATTTTTATATTTAATTAATGCAGAGGATCATTTTGGAAACTGGCTAATGAGGCTCTGATCACATTACCATGAAAATGTGCATTAACACCACAACTGAGGAGGCTGTTTCATGTGCAGAGAATCCACTTTATAATTAGCCCACTGTGAAATGAATCACATCAGGAGGAACTCAGAACCACTCGGCACTGGGCACCTAGCTGCTGCTGTGCCAATAGACCACCAACATTCTAAGCTGGTTTTTCTCCTCTGCACTGCCTGTCAGCAGCAGTGCAGTCCAAAAATGCCAGTGTTCAGCCTCTGTCAACGGCAATGTGTCAAAGCCAGGACAAATTACAGAGAGAGAGAACAGATGCTGAAAGGCACTAAACTTTAGTACGTGAGAGTCTGCTGTGCCAAGAGGAAAAAACAAACAAAAAGCTGCAAATCAAATACTGATTCAATAGGATCTGAGCAAAAATTGTGGGCTATTATGGGAAGTGCTTGTTTAGTCTTTTCTCATCTTATTCTGAAGGAGCTGGGAACACGTTAGCAGCAGACTGCTACTCTGCTACATACTACACTGCTATGATGCTGAAAGAGACACTAAAATATCTACATGGGATTAAGATCTTTGTCTAGTAGTAAACTGAAATAACACACACACAATGAATGAACAAGTAGCAAATCTCACCCATAGCCACTCTGTTGTACTCAGTATCTGTTTAAAGGTGACAACACATTTCAGAATCATTTTAATTTTAATTAATTAATCTGCAAATTTAACATACTTCTCAGCCAGCTCAGACATGCTATAAAAACTTTGTTTCTTAACTTAGAAATACCTGAGATCACACACCTAATGCTTTCAGAGGCAGCAATGCAACTTATGTGAAATCAGTCTTACTACCAAAGCCAAAGGCTTCCTTAAAACATCATCGATAGGGTTCAATGAGATTGTTGCTATATGAGTGACATCTTGGCAGAAGATACACAAAAATGTTAAAAGAATCCCACAGGAAGTCATCTGAAGGGGGAGTGGCATATGAGCAGAAAACAACAGGCACCCAAAATACTAATAATTACCAACCTCCCCCCTAACAACTTAGGAAGCAATTTTGCAAAGGAAGGAAAAAAGGCAAAGCAAAACAAAAGCACTACTTACTCTCTGTAAAGAACACACATTTTTACTCTGGAGATGCTGGTAATATCCTCTGCACTCACCTGTGAAACTTCATAGAGCAGTTTGTAGTGCTCCTCTCTCTTCTGAAAAGTGCACAGATTGCAGCCCATCCTAATAAGCAACACAAGAGCAAAGCCTCTAATTTCCCCAGCACTGAAGACCAAATGCACTGACAGGGAATCACCCTCCAGACTTGTCTACTGTTTTTCATCAGTCACTCCAGCCCCGACACACAGGCACGCCACTGTTAGCTGGAAGCACAAGGCAGGGCAGTGTGCAGCAGCATGCTCTTCTTCCCTTTCTCTAACTATCTTACACTCACGTATACACACACAGAGTTTCGACTCAGTTCATGGCAACACTCCCCCTGTCTCTGCATCAGTGCACATGACTACACAGATTCCCACTCATGAATATTAATAGCCTCTCATTGATTATTTATGACAGAACGTGTTAGTGGGGAGGGGTGTCATAGCTGCTGATGATGACAGATGAATATTCACTAATTAAGAAGCAAATGTACTGTGGTTAAACAAAATTCACTTGTGTCAATACCAACTCTGTTTATTAAGGTTAGAGAGACTAAGCTACACGCCTTTCACCCACACTCACCTTAACTGTGAGACTAATTTATTAATGGGGGTGGGAAAAGCACAAATCAAGTCTTCTGTTAGGTCTCCCCCTTGTGCAGCAGGGATCATGGAATACATTTAAAATATTTGAAAGCATTTTAGGAGAGTGCTTGTGAAACCTAAGCTGATGTTGCTAAAAATTTAAAGCAAAGAAGGAAGGACAGAAAATTAATCCAGATGGCTATACTACTGACTTCAACTTTGACACTGCCAAATTTAGCCAGATTTCAGGCATGGTTTTATAACAACTCATCATACATATCCAGTAAATGTGGAAGTGCAAGTGTGCCTGCCCTGGTGCTCTTTACATATATACACACATTGTGCTGTCTATTAAGTAATCTCACATTCAAATCACTCTCATGTATAACAGATTAATAGTAATTATAGACCAAATTTCTCAGAAACTCAAGAGATACATGCTCTTGGACTCTTAGATATCAAAGCTTTTGTCATAACATGTCATTATATTCATTTTTACCATTTGTAAATTAGATTTTTAATGGTGCCACTATTCTCAATGTGTGTATAAAGGCAAGGATGCATTTAAAATTAAATCCACATGTTAAATATTAGGGCCAATGAAAATCACACTTAATTTGAGGCTGACATTAATTCCTTTATTGTATATAATAATCCATTGGGAGTTATGCAAGATAAAAAGCTCAAATTATGACAAACCAGACCAAAAAACTCCAACTTTTCTTCCATTTTATCCTTCCTTTCTCAGCAACTTTGCTTATTAATAACTATATCCTTGTTTCAAAGCATCTTTAATCTGGAGCAGATAGCAAGTGAAATCCAAAGAAGAAATAATTACATGGAAACCAATGAAGTTAGTTAACACTGGGCCCTAAAGAGTTGCAATTATTAATCACTGATGTAGAGCTACTGAGTTTTTCTGGCTGCAATTTCTTAAAAATCCTTTTTCAAACATTTAAAATCAGTAACAGGAAATGATTCTAATGAGCACTAAATGATAACAAATTGGCTTTGCATCTAACAGCTCCTCAAACACCACCAATGCTGGGTACCAAGCAGATCAACAATCATGTGCTGCTTATCAGTTCAGCCCCTTGGGATATAATAATCCAATCTTTTGGGCCCTAATTTTACCTAAGAGCCAGGATAAAAGTCAAGCAGAGAAATCTACAGGAAAAACTGGACCATTGCAGAAAACTGTCCATATTAGTAAAGTTTGCTAGAACCTCTATGTAAATTACAGGCTGGTTGAGACTAAATCTTAATTAAATTTCATCTCCTTTAATAAATGATCAGAGTCAAAAGGAATCAAATAATGACCATTAACAGAGCTAGCTCTACTCATATCGGCTTCCAGCACTGTTCTGAAACAGAATATTAAGATTGATTTTTATCTGGGGGAAGAACCTGAGTAGGCAGGTTTGGTTATGAATTTTCTCCAAAGTCTGAATGTTTCAAAGAAGAACCATGGAGGCAGGTTCATCATTGTTAGAAAGAATCAGCCTCTGTTCTCCTTCTCCACATTCACATGAAATGCTGTTCATGCTGAGAGGCTTAAACCCATGAAGCAAACATCAACTCAATCTTTGAAGGTTTCTATATTGTGAGGTGCAGAAGGATTCTCAGATGTGTAAATTTTGAACTTAAGAAAGTCAGATCAATGAACAAGACAACAGTCATGCAAGGACAACCGTGCCATCTTTCGATGAAAGTGTTTTCTCCTTCCACGGACACAACTTCTTCCTCTGACACATAGTTTCAAAGCTAAACTACATTCTTGAAAGGGACATGATTTACCCTGGTATATTTTTGATAGTCTCTTAAAATTAGTTCTTTAAAAAGGGAAGGATAAAAGGATATATCACGACAGGAATACAGTTATATACAAGAAACAAACAACAACAACAAAAACAAACAGACAAAATAAGCAATGTAAAGGTACAGTTAAGCTTTCAGCCGTTTCTCCTGACAGTATCTTTTTTCATTGTGCTTTCTCTGGGTCTTTTGTTTACTTCTCTGGAGCCAACATAGGCTTCTTCATTCATTTATCAAGTGCCTGCCCTCTGCCCAAATAGAGAGTAAAAAAAGGTTCTGTCTCCTGCTCCTGCAACCACTAATGGGACAGAGGCTGCAGGGCTAAATAGATTTATTTGAGAAGGAAAGGTGTACTTTCAGGTTCTTGAGCTCCACCTAAACATATATCTTTGATTTTACATGTGGTCAAAATACTAAACTTTTGAGGTAAAACTTGATGGAAATACAAAATAAAAAGCGTAATGTGCTTTGGTCAAATTGAATTTGACACTGGGGAGAAAGCAACTCTTTCTTTCCCTTTTTCTCTCCCTCAGCTTAACTGCTCTCCAACATTTTGTAGCTGAAGGCATCAAAAAGGTACTAAAACAAAATCAAGTAATTCTTATTTTATATGTAATTCAAAGATATTTAAATAATTCAATGCTTTTCTTGATTGTGGAGTTCTTAATGTTCATTGCCAACAATTTAATCCTACCATAAAGACTAAAATCATAATTCACAATCAAACCAGAAATGCAGTAATGAAAAGAGATGGAGTTTAATTTTAAGAGAGTTACAACAAAATTTCTGTAAACAAGGTGCCTTTGTTTAGGTCCCTTAATAATTTTAAGTATCTGGGAGATGACTTACATACTTGATACGTAGCTTCCTCATTGAGGTATAGAAATGTCTAATTATAAGCATCCATGCTTGAAAGTTTATCATTGCAAAAAATTCAAGACAGTAACACTGAAAATTAAACACTATTCACTCCTTTATATGTTCTTTATGACACAGTTGAAAGTAATAATAAAATATAACATTCATTTTAAGTGAGGATAGTGAAGTTGTTGATCTAAACTCAGTGGTGAAATCCAGGGCAACATATGAGGAATTCCAAGTTTTCTTTTTAAGCGTCTGAATCCATACGCTCCTCCTGAATGTTCCAATCCCATAGCATTTACTCCATAAATTTTGAGGAATTGCCAGAAATCCTGCTCACAGAATAGATGGCAATGCAATTTAGACTAAGGGCTGCATAGATGTAAAACAAAATTATCATAAGAAAAAGGGATTTGGAAAAACCCTTTGCTTATCCCCACTGTCCTAAATGAACAAAGGCTTGAACTCATAAAGCTTAACCTCAGCCTGGGCAGATCTTTCAGTTCACTGTGATTTTTAGTGTTTTTCATAAAGCCTCAGCTGCTGGAATCAGGTGATCGTATGCATCAGTCAGTGTGCATATTAGAAGAACAAGGAAATTTCCAGACCTATGATTGCACAGAAAAACTTAAAAACCTTCAGTAAATATAACCCAAAGACTCAGAAGCTGCAAGGTGAACTCAAAACAACATAATGTATATTACCCAGTAGGCTAAATGAAGGTACAAACTATGGAAGTATAGAATCATTGAAATGAGTTTAGGCTTCAAGAGGGAGGATTTTTGAAAATATAATAAACTGCAAAATCTCACCACACTCCCTGCAAGATACATGAAAGCCTTACTCATAGTAAACATAATGAATGTTTTCCACAGGCATCAGAACATACTTAAAATGCATTAATATAAAAATTAAGAATTTGTATCTATAAAAAATGCAATAGTCTCTGGAACATTAATTTATGTCCATAGGGAAGTCACTTGTTTAAACTCATACCTTCTAGTACAGCTAGCAAGACTTCATGTCCTGCTCAAAGTCACAGCCAAAATAGCAGTGGTAGGAGAAAAGGCAAGACATAGAATTCTCATGTTCTGTATTTACCAGAAGGACTGTAATTTATCTGAAGACTTCCCAGGCCTACCTGACCACAAATCAAATGGGCTCTGCAAGTGGTATCTTCCATTAAGCTCAAATGCCTCCTGGAAGGTGGGGGAGCATCTACCACATCGTATTACCCAAGTACAATCTATTGATATCTATCGATTTTTTTCCCCCACCCATGGTTAAATTGACAAGGGATCTCTGGCATCCCATGGGATTTACGGGATTCCTTGTCCAAAATGTAAATACCTGTCTACAGAGGAATGGAAACCAAGCACATGAGGAAACTTTCCTGTCACATTTGCTTACAACACAGGATCTACTTGTTCCTTTTGTTCTACATAGGAATAAAAGGAAAATAACCCCTCTGTTTTAATCCCTGTTTATCTACCAATCCCTTGTGAATGGCCTGGCTAGCTTTCTCAGAGAAAAGTTCAATTCCTTTACCAAGTCTACTGGTCAAACTTCAGACTGCTCAGACACCTTTTTTGTCTCTTTTTTTTTTTTTTTTTTCAAAGTTTCATCCAGGATGTTCTTTTGTGAAGTTTTTACTCAGAGTGGCTTCCCTCTGGCACTTTAAACTGCTGACATAATTAGTTACACAGCTGTTGCAGAAAACCAAATGATGCCTATGAACTTTAACACCTTAGGAATACACAAAGGTTGGTCTCAGGACTTTGTTACCAAATTCTAGAAGGAACTGGACTTTCTCTTTACTTTCTCTAACTCACCAATTAGTTACAAGGAAACTATCTTACACACCTTTATTTTTTGCCTAAATTATGTGATCATGTGAAACCAGGTTGATGGCTCTTAACTGCAGGAGATAGTTTCAATACTGTGGAGTGTACAGAACAGAATTACTCATAAATAAGCTTGAAACAATTTAAAGAAAATAAGGGTTAATCAGGATAGTCAAACCTAAAATGCAGGAACACAGCTGGGGGGAAAAACTCTGATTATAGATAAATTGGGATATGAAGGCCCATTCAATAAACATCAAATAATGCACTTAGGGAACATTGCTAAAATACTCAAAGTCTCTAAAGTAGTTATTTCCACTCAGAAAACAGAACTGGAGTTGTGGACAGTTTTCTCTAATTGCCCGAGGAGAAGACTGACAACGGAGCAGCAACTATTGTAATGAAACTGCACAAACCCCAGAAATATCCACATTTGAATACAGACAGCAATTCTGGTATTTCCATCTTTAAATCATTTAATGGAAATGGAAGAGCTATGAAGAACAAATTGGAAACACAGATGTGTAGTAGTTCATTCTCCCTGCGTCTTTCATCTTAATCTATATTTTTTCCCACGTACAAAGAGCATTCTGTCTGGTGACACAATGAAATAATTAGACTATACATTTAAAAGGAAGCCTGGATTTTTTCCAAGTAATTTGACAGTGGAACTCATTGCCAAAACTCAAAACTAGGAAAAGGTTCAAAAAGATATTAGACAACTTTACAACAGATAACTGTCTGTAGTCATCTGCCTGCTTAGGAAGCCCATAATTCACCAACTCTGGGAGCTGTGATAGGACAGCAGTGAGATTTCTCTACATGCATTTCCTTGCTGATAGCTTGCCTGTGTTTATCTGTCTCTTCAGAAATCTAGTATTGGCAATATGATCCCATTACTAATTCAATTCTAAAGCTCCAGATTTACTAGTTCTTTCACAAAAAGCTAGAATATGTACTTAACTGAAAGTCCTTTATCTCATGTTAGTTGCTAATACACCACAGAGTTGAACTGCATTACAAGGCTTTATTAATGACTGTATAATGACTTTGAACTTCAAACACATTTATAAAGTACGTTTTATTATTGTCCTAGTTGGTTTCAAAGCTTTTCAATCTACACCTGTTAAAAAAAAGTAATTTTCCCCTCCACGTGAAGATTATATCTCAAGTTTTTTACATCTTTGTGGGAAAGAAAGACCATTTGAGTCTAATGCTAAGTTCAGGCCCAGATCAAACAAAGGCAAATATCAATGAAAGGCCTCACAGTACAAAACTGTAATTCAACTACTGAAGCAGCAGGAACTAGTTCAGAGGATGAGAGTAGCGATGAGGAACTCCTTGGCTCTGTTCTTTCCTCTAATACCTGAGTCATTAGAAAAGCTCTTCCTTTCTACATTCTTATGAAATAAGTAAAATCTGTCTTGCAAGAGCATCAATTCAATGAACTTTTAAAGAATTTGCAGAGCTTTTCAAAGAATGTATCATGGAGGGCTGTTACACCCACCTAAGTTCTGCTGAGGCCACCTTTTTAGCCTTCAGAACTCAAATGTAATTAACATGTCTTGTGTGGTTTCTAATTAAAATTTTTAAGTTTTATACTGCTTATCACTATGGAATTACAAAGTGAAAAATTACTCATGACTTGATAAAGTCTCTTGCTAAAAATAACAATCACAGTAATTTGAGTGATTAGAAAAGTTAACCAGATATATACTTGGGCAAGAGTGATGTTTGAACATGCCTGCATCCTGGAGTGGCTAAAATGACTAGCTAGAGGTAGATTGGACTATTTCCTTTTCAGTTGCCTACCAGTTTATGTATCACTATTTGGGTAAATCTCCAAGGGCAGTTTTGGCACACCTGAGTATTTCCAAGGTGAAGTAAAGATGCTGAGAGGAGTAGCTTGTCATGAATATGGTACTACCAGTACAGAGACACATTTGCTGATACAGACATGCCACTGTTCACTTTGGAAGCTCATACAGTTGACAGTCTGGAAGAACTGTTGAGGGATTCATGCAATAAAACAGATTATTCTGTCTTGCTCCATATAAATATCCTATTGTGCCCAAGAAAAACACCCCAGGACTGGGGAAGTTTTCATGGCCTTGAATAGATTTTCATGGTTTTGAAGCTCAAAAGGAGATCTGTACTGAATCAGGCTACAAGAACAACTGCTTTCCTCCTTTGCCAAAGCATAAAGATGTTGTAATATAACTGTCAGAAGTTCATACTACTATAATAAAAAATTATTTTATAACACAGATAGGACCTAAGCCTTTAAAGGAGTAGTGAGGCAGAGGGGAGTTGGTTGCTTTAGTGTAACTAATTAGGAGTTCATCATCCTAAAGCTAGTATTAGGTGGTGTATGTGATTGTATGTCAATCTGACTCCCAACACACACCCAACAGAATGACAGATGCAAGAGAGGCATCACATGATGCTGCAGGAGGAACTGTCCACACTACTCTCATGTCTGACTGCTAGTCAGACTAGCTAGTTTTGTTTAAATTGGTTTGTTCAGTTCAAAATATCAATGTGAACTGCAATTGATGCTGTCTGTTGACAGTCAACTGACCACTATAAAAGTGCCATTAATTCTGTTGTCATCAGCAAATGCTTTGTAAGGCTCTAAAACTAATGCAGCTTCCCCTCCTATAAAATCCCCACAGCATCAAAGGTTTAGTTTGTACAGTATTTGGGCTTTCTAAAGCTTAAAATCACTGGCAGTGCACCTGCTTTCTAGATGATCATTAGGTAAATATCCCAGCAAAGCCCAATCAACCAGGCTTTACTTACCTTACCATCTGCTCTAGAAGAAAATTAACATTATGAGATGTAAGATGTGTCTTTCTCTGAAAATTGTTGATGTTTGGTTACTGTGGCAGCTGTCAGGAGATGCGGGGGTCTTTCTGCTGGATGTTGACCCAGCTGGCCTAGGCACAGCCCACAAGTCCCTGACCCCATTGCAGCACTACTGGAATACCATGTCAGCCACTCTGCCACTGTCAAGAGTGCTTTGAGCCCCAATAGCACACCAGAGCTCAGACTTGCCAATGGGCCTGCCAAAACCCAGGCCCTTTCAATTCTGCCCCAGGCCACTGCGAAACAGCAATGTCAGTTCTCAACTCAGGTAATAAGAAGTTAAGAAAAAAACATTTATAAAGAGTGAAAAAACTCCTGCAGAGCTACATGGATGGAGACAAATGAAATCCGATTAACAACGCCTCTTTTTTTTTTCTATTTTGATGTCCTGTGGAAAAGAAATTAGCATAGCAAATCCTGCTTTATCTCTGAACGAAATTTCAGATCCTTAGGCTGAATCCCATGCCTTTCTCCTGGAATAAAAAGCCAAAATGAAGAACTTGTCAGCTTCAGAGGGGAGATTTGTCACACTTCAGTGGTTTGCAGGGGTGGGTGCCTCAGGGACACCACTGCCACCCAGCCTCTGTTCAGCTGCTGCCACCCCTGTGCTCTGCTTCAGCCTTACTGCAGCCTGCCACGACTTCTGTTTGTCTGAGCCCTCTGGACAGGTGCATTAAAAACACTTTTTGAACATAGCTTCCTAAAATAGCCAAAGGGAAATGTACAGTAGAGGAAAAGAATTCAATCACATTACAGTCAAAGAATGGTGCAAATTGAAGTGAAGTGCTTAACTCGTATTTAGCAAAAAAACCATATGTAATAACACAAACATCAAGATCCCTTAAAAGAAGCCAGAAGGTGGGAAACCAGAATCATAGAGGCAATTCACTCCTCATTCACTTTACCAAGACTGGAGCAGTTAGAATCCTCATAGTGTTCTGAAGATGAACCCCTTAGTACCATTCTCCACTGATAAGTATTAATAGATTAAATAGTAGCAACGCCAGTGCAATCTATCTAGGATTCTCCCAGAAGTTTTTCATTTTGGATTTCAAAATATGCTCTTCTTGAAATATGCACCTGAGCTCCCTAGTGCATTTTGGTTGTCAATATCAGTCATAAATAAAGATAAAGCAGAGTATAGACTGGAGAAATATGATGAGAAATGAAACAGAAATCTCCTGCTCCGAGAATCTTTGCCTTGTAATTCTCCCCTGATGTTCTCTCCAGTACTACTGCTGGGAAAAGGATGATCTTTAAAGGTCCCTTCCAACCCAGTGTGTTCCATGATTCTGTGGTTTTACCTGAACTTCTTTCCTTACTAGGAAACATCCACCCTACTTTGTCCAACAGTACCCCGAGTGCCCCGGTACCCTTATACTTTACCAAAAGTAAACAATGCAATTTCTTAAAAATTATAAAATGAAATTTTATCTTTGAAAGATAGATATTTTAGGAGGTACTGTTTGGAGTTCTTGAACTCAAAATATTCATGGCCACTTTCTCAGCTCCTCCAGTCGGGCAGATCCTGTACTTATATCTGTAGCAGTTTAAAGATGCTGACAGGCAGACATGGACATTCTCTGTGCCCCTACACTTACCCATCCATTTGCTTGCCCAGACCAAAGCACCCTGCTGCAATATAAAAATGGATAAATGTAATCCCATATACTCCAGAGATAATTTCAGTACTATAGAACCATTTAACCTCAAAAGGAAAACAAGCGGCCTCAGGCCAGGCAGGCATCTCCTGTGGCTAAATCTGTACACATTTGTATTTGTCCGTTAGGAAGTCAGACCCCACATTTTCACCTCGTCTTCGGAAAGGAGAGTGAGACGCTTTTATTTACTACAGATGAAGAAGTGACATCTCTGAAAAATTAATTTACTTATCAGGCTTCAAACTTCAGGCAGCATGTATGCTAGCGTTTACACTGAAGGGAAAAGAAGTATATTTCCAAAACTCACATATGTTTAATTTTTTACAGAATTACACTTCTCACCTTATAAAACAGAAAGGTATTTAATAAAAGAGGAAATATTTAACCTTCTCAAAGACAATGCCTATTATTTTCTCTGTGATTCTTCCTCCAAGGATACGAAACAAATCACAGGGAGAAAAAAGAAGGAAAAAAATCAAGGAGAATAACTGATTGGGGAAGGCTGATGCTTTTTCTGCAAGACCTTTGCATCCAGTCTGAATATCTTTCATTTCTATTCATTTCTTGTGCAGGACACTAGGATTATATGTATCAACTTAATTCAGTGATAAGAAAATCCTTACTATAAATCCTTCCATGTAGGACAAATCTGTCAAGATCTTGATTATCAAAACAAATGAACAGACAGTAAAATGAGACATACATAGCATACACTTTACATGATAAATTAGCCCCAGCACAACTGACAAGCAGTCTTTCCTCCCCCAGCACCTGAATCACAAGTTTTCTAAGTCAATGATTTCTATCAAAAGACAACAAATTTTCTATGGTTAAACACTACTTGCATGTAACATATTTCTCTGTTCCATTGTGTTCTCCTTCAAAAGTTACTGCCTCCAACAGTGACCTCATCCTGTCACCGGAGTGACTAGCCAGAAGTTGTAAGGTTGCTCTCTTCCCTTCAGCAGATGTGTTAAGGATTTACTGTAATGGTCTAGGGACCCAATAGTGATGGACAAATAAATTAGAAAACTCATGCAGTGAGCAACAACATTGTCAGCTCAGGAAAAACAAGAAATCTGCCTCAAGCTAGAATTCTGAACTGAAATTCAGGTACTTTAGCTACCCAAAATTTTGAATGTTATACATTCCTCAGAAATGGGTTATCATGTAAGGACTGAGGTTTTTTAAGAAACATTCCCACTTTTGGTTGGAATAAAAATTGTAGGAAAAAATCCCCATGATTTCAGCATACTTCTCATCCAAAATGGCATTTGGAACTCCCGAGGCAGAAAATCAGTGATACATTTAAAGAATCAGAGTAAACCCCAGTGAGAATTTAGTAAAGCATCCATAATGGCAATTTCTGTCAACAAGACATAGGCATGCACCAAGAGCTCTCCTACACAAAGACCAAAACAATAAATAGAACACAAGGTATTCAGAAACTACATCAGGACAGGCTCATCCTTGCTGCAAAGATACACGAGTCTTATACAGTAATTCTGCCAGCTTCACTGATTACTCCTCCTGAAAACCCGCTAGAAATTCAAATTAAATTAGCTTCTTCTGGCTTTCTTAGCAAAACTCATAAACAAAGCCGTGTGATCAAAACCTCTTGTTTAGCTCTAATATCTTTGATTACAGAGTATCTTTTTTATTTAAAGATAAGATCACATAAAAATCACCATGGGAAATGCTCAGGTTTCTTAACATCTAGGAAGGACTGCAGAAGGCACTTGTGTCATCTTTCTACTGCATACTATAGTTCATCAAATAAAAATTTCACAAAAGGTCACAACTCAACTGACAAAATTAATCATTAAGGTGCTTTTCTGAACATATACTATCCTAATGGAAAGTTAAGTGACAAAATATGGATGAGAAGCAAAGGTCTTGAAAAACTGTCATCCTCAGCTAAACCCTCTATATACTGTCAGTGAAGATGAGATCAATAAAGGTATATTTTCTGTTTGAAAATACTTTTTATTCACAGAATTACAGAATCAGCTGAGTTGGAAGGGACCCACAAGGATCATCGAGTCTAATTCCTAGCTCTGCACAGGACCATCCCCAAGGGTCTCACCATGTGCCTGAGAGTATCATCCAAATGCTTATTTAACTCTCTCAGGATTGGTGCTGTGACTACCTCTCTGGGGAGCCTGTTCCAGTGCCCACCCACCCTCTGGGTGAAGAACCTTTTCAGGCACAAGCAGAAGAGCAAATAATTCCAAGCAAGTAAATGCAATTATTTTAAAATAATTAAACTTAACTTATAAAAAAAAATAATTAAAAATCTACATGTCTGTTTTGGTTTGAATACTTTGGCAAAATGCCAAGTATAAACCAAAGGACAAAGCTCCCTCCCTATCTTGCCAAGGAAAGGAAGGGGGGCGGGGGGGGAAACCCTGGACACTAAAATTTGAAATAGAACCAGCTTATATATTTACATGAAGAAGGGAAAATTAAAAGTAAACTACGATATAACACACACTCACACAAGTTAGATATAATGAATAATTCCTTCACCTCCCCACCCAACAGAAAACTGAACTCTTCTGAACACAAATCTCACTATTCTAGCTACAAAACCACCCAAGACAACTCAAACTCCCAAGGAACAGACCCAAGCAGAGAGAAAACTAAGAATGAATATTTACTTTTCTGTAGATAACATAGCAGTGAGATGGTGCTAGGCCTAATCAGCAGAGCAGCACAGAGCATGTCCATCTACACCACAGCCATCAGGAGAAGGAGCACACTCTTTCTCCTCCGCTGTATTTATATCCCAGTTTGGGTCACCTGGTATGAAATATTCCTTTGGTTGCTTAAGTCAGGTGACACCTGACCCTCCTAATCTACATAACACTATCAGGGCTTACTAAAACTAAGGCCTACATCTAGGTCTAACTTTACTCTGTGGTGAGATTTTAATTTTGCATATCCTGCTCTGTATTTCCTTGTTTCCTTGGCCCATCTTAAATTCTGTGTCTTGCAACAACTCTGCATTTATCTCCCCATTCAACCATTCATGACTCCAAACAGGTCCGTGCTGCTGTGCACTGCTTTTCTTCATCACCTTCTGCTCTTTCCCAGCTCTTCTCTACCTTGTATCACTTCACCTCTGGCTTAAAAACTTCCTGAGTATTGCCTCTCCCGTGCGTCTCCCAAGAGCTGAACTCTAAAATAACATCTCTGGTTGGCAGAAGGCTGTGAAGGAGAGGAGACCTCCTCAGGCTGCCTGTGGCTAACAGGTGGAAGAGCCTGCTGAAGCCTTTGCAGCAGGCTGGGCTGAGCAACGTGTTCTCCATGGGGCTGCTCCCCATGACAGTCCCAGCTTGGTTATTAAAACAAGCAACGGTTACACACCTGCTTTCCCTTCACACAGCAAAATATTCCAGGATGCTTGGATCACAGGTATAATTGATTCTCTTTGTCTTTCACCCTGCTTCAGAAGTCAGCCTGATCAATACTATTTCCCACTCTCCAGTACAAGCTTTACTGATCTAACCTCTGACTAAAAACAGATTCATCAAAACAGCATCAGCAGAGGCAATATTTATTCTTTGCAACACACAGGGAATGTCATGTTACAACTTCCTCTTGGCTTTCCTCTTCTATTAGTAGAGGAGGGGAAGGAAGAGTGGAAAGAAGGACTCTCACAGCCAAAGTGAGCACCAGCACTGGAAACTAATGTTGTGTATTTATCCACGCACATTAAGTATGGAACAGGCAGTCACAGTTTGTGTTCCCTTGGTGCTCTTGCAAATTCTCTTCCTTTCCATATTTCAGCGAGTGACAGAAAGTAGCAGTTACTGATAAATGCTGGGGAAAAGCACAAGACCTAAACAATAAATAATATATGCATCCATATCTCTATAATTCCTTTCTTCAAGTCCAAATAAAATAAATATGAGAATCTGGATAAGAAGTCATGGAAGCTGCCAATTGCATTCATAAAAGCAAATAAATGAACTTTTTCAATGCTCCCCTACATTTCTTTAATTAACTGAATAAAAGTTTGCCACCTAATGACACAGCAGAGCATGTTCATTTGCCCATAAGCCTTTCCCTTGCCAAATGCCCAAGTTTGAAGGGAGCTAGTCGGTGAGACTGGGGGAGCACTGCCCCAGCAATGCCTACACTGGAGGTGCCAAGAAAGAAATAAGGCTTTGTAGTTTTGTCACACAGGAGAGAAGATGACTTCCTATACAAAGAATGATAGCTACAAGGACTTCTATGTGCACCTGATTTGAAAAGCTACTTGTGCCACTTCAAGCACCTACTTGCTTCTTTTCCAGCCATCTGCTGTTATTTCTTCTTAGCCTGTTAACTAGATATACTTCTCTCATGGAAAGTCTCTCAGTTCTCTTCAATGGTGGGTCTGCTGCTGAGCGCTTTGGTGCCTTGTCCATATTGACCAGATTGTTTTCCCATATGGAGTTAAAGAATCCCCCTTAAAGGCTGAGTCACATCACAGCTTGGCTATTGTCAATCCTGCCTGCTGTTGATTGAGCATTTCCATTTTGAGTAGTTTTGCTGAGATAACATATTTTTAATCACTTCCCTTTCAAGGTGGTCACCTTCACCACAAGGGACTCTGAAATTAAAAGCTCATCTCTCACTCTCTCCTACCATTGTCCCTGCTCCTACAGCCCTTAACTTTCTCAACTTTTTTTTGAACTTAACTTTACTTAGTTTTCAAAAAAAAAAAAAAAAGAAATAAGCCTGTTCAACTTTACTCTTCCCATTGCATCTCTCTACTTCTATTTATGAAGTAATAGATAACTGCCTGGGGATAACTATGCTCTTGTTTTCTATGCCAAACTTCTTCTGGGATCCCATTCATACATCTGCTTAAACCTCTCTCCTTCAGGGAGTCCTTCTTCATTGGGTCCCTCACAATGAAATCTAGATTCCTCTTCTAAAATTTGAGTTCTGGGTTTCTCCACAGCTAGATAGTTACCAGCACCCTATTGAACCTCTGGCTTCTTCTCTGAACCCAGTATGTTGGAGAACATGAAAGGAACAGGTCTGTTGTACCAAATAGATCTATTCCAGGAAATTATTTTTTCCAAACTTTACAACATATTACAGTAATACAAGCCAATCTAAACTTAAACAGTAAACAGACAATTTATGAGACTTAACTAACAGAACTTGGAGCCAGAAATTAGGACCTGCAAGTATTTCTGCTCATTTGAACAACTTAAAATATTTTACACAGAGAGCACACACTGAGCCTGTAACTGGATGTGCTGTAATCAAACAAGTTTTCAAACGCTGCAAGAGCAAGTGCTTACCTCAAGAAACCATAACAGGGCATCAAATAACAAAGAGTTTGAAGTCATAACTCTGAAAGCTCACAGTTTGACCTCCAGGTACAAAACAAGAAGAAATGTGTGCCTTTTCATTTCCCACGCTAACACTCAAGATGTCACTTCATGATTGCTGACTACTCCATTTGTTGAATGAACCAAGAATTTCCCTTCAAAAAGCATATCCTTTTTGCAGAAACCCATAAAACCTGACCTGATTCTTCACCACACTCCCCAGCACAAACTAGAAGCTTGTTTCCAAAACTTCAGCCTGTGGCCCTGCACTGTCTGCTGATTGGACTTAGAACATGCTAAAATAGTCAGCTGGAAAAGAGCCACCTTATCTTTGTGCTCTGAAAGAATTTTTGAAAGGAAAAGAAATCCCTGTTGTGAATTATGAGAATGAGCATCATTCAAATAGAGTGATAAGAATTACCTTTTAGTCATGTAAGTAATACTCTGATCAGTGAGGACTCTCTCTCCCCAAGCCTCAATTTAAGAAGTTTTTTATTTACAGAATTGGTTTCCAGAGATATATATTAGCACATTTTTTTTCAAAACAGATAAACACTGCCAAAATAATTACTAAACACATCTTTCCCTGCATAGCCAACCAAGGTCTCAGTTCTGAAAACTTGTGCTATTAATGAATGATACACTGCAGCAAACTAATTGTATGTAAAGTCAATGTGTGCATGTTTAAGAATTTTAATTACTCTTCTGTAATTGCTTTATATTCAATATGTAACATGCAGGTAACACAGCCTTTATGATGATAAGCAGTTTAATTAGAAAGCTAAGATAAGAATAAAATGCCTTTAAGTCACAGAATTTGTTCACGCTGGCCATGTGATAACTTAAGCACATAGTTTTCCTTGGTGTTTTAAAATACAAAATGCTAATTCTACCTAAACCTTTGTTTCCTCACACTACATCAACTGCTTTATCTGCCATTTTCTTCTCTCTCTTATGGATGGCAACAGCACAGTTTAATTAGATCACAACCCTCAACCTGTCTTCAGTCTCTGAGCAGGTCCATGCAACGGAGCTCCATGCTCTGCGGCCAGTGTGCACCTCCCAGTGAGTTGAGACCAGCCTGGGCTGCGTGCGGGCTGCTGTTACCCTTTCAGCAAACTGTCTCGGAGGATGGCCATTGATTTCCTAGTTATTATGAACATGAAATTATTGAATGACAGATGATAGAGTGTTAGGTCCTACAAGTATTTTCCCAAATGGGTTATCCAGCTGGTGTTGCTATAGCAACGAGGCTGTTTGACAGCGCTTATGACAAAGAAGTCTTTGCTCAGAATTCAGCTACAAAATAGCTCCTTGTTTCCCACCTTATCCTCCCTGGCCTTATCCACCATCTCCTCAGTGCCCTACTAGCTCCAGCCAGTGGCTCCAACACCAACCAGGGTATGGCACCACTGCCAGTCACTGGTCCTCCAGGAGAGCACTCTACCCATGACACTGTTGCCTAAGATAATGTCTGTTCTCCTAAGATAAAGTAATCTGTCTCAGAGTGCTGGATGCGCTGGAAACACAAGCTCCGCATCAGGACACACAACTGAAAGCCTAAGAGGGATCACACTCACAAATCAGCCATCACCTTGCACAGTTAAAAGCTAAATAATTTCTTCACATTAAAGTCATGACTCAGTTTGCTTTGATTTTTTTCTAAGTCCTTTTTCTACTAGCAGGATATAGCCTGAATAGCTTAAAATAAAACTCAGCTACCCACCTTCTACAAGGGCTTTGACACTTGTTCAGTCTTTCTGAATATTCCAGAAAATGCCTCTCTATTGAGCTTCTGACTCCCAAAGAAGGCTGTTTTGTGAATCCAAAATTATATGCAATAATAGGTTATTTCACGTAAATTGACTCACCCACATTTTAATTCGCTGGTCAGTTTTCCAGAAAGTGACAGGAGAGGGAATTACTGAAGGGGGTCTGGCTGGTTGCAGTGAGCTACCACAAAGCTGCAGCCAGAAAGGCTCACATGGTTGGGTTTCACTGCCCAGGCTGATAACTGTTCTTCACCACACATATTTACCACCTTTTTTCACTCTGATCAGGCCACAGTGAATTTTGCTGTACTTTGTTCCCATGCTGAGTGGAGATGAGCAGCATCTTAGCTGCCGTCGTTTGAGTTGCGATATGTGGGTGATAAAAGGATTATGAAACCCAGCTATACTTTCAATAGGCATCAAGTTATTTGGGCAGAAGGTGGAAAAATACACCTGAGAAAGCTGGACTCAGCACCGATTGTGAAAACATAAGTTAAAAATGTGCCCAGATATTCCCTGATATTCTTACCAAATGAGAGATTCTTTTTTCTCCAAACTCAAATAAAAATCTATCCAAAAAGGTGTGGGTTTTGTCAAGATGAAAAAGCATGACTGAAAACCTTTAAAGCACACAGCAAGTACTGACTGGATTCCCAGGAGAAATTAAGGACTAGTTATGGAGTGAGAAAACAGATACGTTTCTGCAATAAAGCTTAAATGTTTGGTCTGTGCCAACTATCTTGTTCCTGGCCAGAAATATTTTAGGCCTTAAAATATTTTTAAGTGCATTAAAAAAAAATATTCCTGGTACAGCCACATCTGCTCATAGCAGCACTTTTATAGGACAGCTTCAATTAGAGTTGGCTCTTGATGAGCATCATCTAGGCTGTGCTACATGAAGCAATAAACAAGGCAGTGAAACACATGGAAAGCTGCAGCTTCATGCTGCCACCAACCCCCACTGTCATATTTTCTCTTCTTTCATACCCTCCTCCTAGCATAAGCAAAGCTGTAAATGTTTTAGGGCTCTGTGATAGTCCCTGAGAAAAACAGGGAGCATATGTAATGTATTTTCACATGGAAAAAAAAAAGGAGATCCTAATTTCTAAAGTGTGCCTTCTGTTCAAAGTATACCCTTGACACTAACTCAGCTGTGACGCAAATCACTTTACACAGATTACTCAGCCATAGATGTTACCAAGGTACCATCAGAAGGGTATTAGTCAACAATTTTTCATGAAGTCCAATTACATGTTTTCTATGTAATTCCCTGACTACCTACTAAAATTTTGCTGATATTAGCCCATCTAAAAGGCATTTCAGGGACCAGGAGCACAGATCATATCCATTACAAAACCGTTCTGTAGTTTCTGTCAAATCTAAGTTAAATGCACTATAGGGAATGGAAAGCTGCTACAAAACTGCCAATTCAGGATCTATACAAAACAAAGACACTATGTCAATACACTCCTCTTTTTAGATGGACAGACATTAACATATGTGAAGATTGAGCTGAAAAAGATGCATTCAATGGCATAAAACTGCACCACCTCTGAGCATGACTATGATGCAAAGACCTTCCTGGCCCATAGACATAATTGATTTCATCTGGATTTTCTTAACTTTCTCATGTAAACACAAAATGCATGCAATTATTAATTGGAGAAAAAAAAAAAGACAAGTGTTTTTGTAAAATCCTCTCCTTTCTTCTCAACCAAATTTTCAAAATATGTCCCTTCTGAAGACATTTAAATCAATAGATGGTTCAAGGCACAGGTAGTGGCTACAAAGACCTTCAACTGCAGACACAGGTTTGCTTTCAACCTCAGTTGCTAGTGACTGAACATTGTTATGACGAGACAGCTGTTGAATGGCCTATCTGAAATAAGCTGTCAGTTTCAGAAAAGTTCCTACTGGGCAGCCGTTTGCATCATTAAAATTACACTACTTCATTCAATAACCTTGGTGGAAGCCTCAGCAAAGAGGCCAAGGATAGAGTGGACTTGGGGACTGCTTATGTTCTCTTGAATGAGAATCAAAACAGCTTTGGCTACTTTAGGATTGATGTCTAGTGACAAGTAACAGAAACACAAGTTACCATAGATTTGACTGAACTTATTCAAGATATTTCCCTATCTTACCATAAGCATTTCAGCTAGCTCTTCCTTAAAGTTTTCAATTCTTATTTAGAATTCCTTATCTCATATGAATTCTCTTAGAATTAAAAAATATGTGATAAAACTCAAGACGGAAGCAAATCCTCTTTAAAAAATTGAAAAGACCGGTATTTTTGGAGGGGCAAGGGCATTCATTTTGAGTTTTTTAGCTCCTTTATATGCTGTTTGCTAAAAGAAAAAACTCAAACTAGTTAAAGAAAAAAAGAAATCTGAAAAGAGCAAAACTCTTATTTGTGCGATCTCCAGGGAAACAGTCATTGCTTTACGATTTATGTTAAAGAAATGGTATAAGAGAGTACAGCATTAAAACAAAAATTAATGTAACAAGTAGACATAATTACTACCTTTAACTGAAGTCAGTGCAGTACTTCATAGTCAGTGCCCCAGAAAGTAGGGGATCAGCTCCAGCACTTTTAGCTACAGTTAAATAGAACTGTGGCTACTCTTCCAAATACTTACAGACTCTGTGACATCTGTCCTTCGAGTTCATGTAGCAGGGAGAATGTTCTGACATGAGGAGCAATTCTGGGGCCGTTCATGGGCCAAAGAAAACACAAAGGATGTTACTGGAGCCATCTGGATACACACCAATTATCCCCACTTGGCAAAGTTTTTAGGAGTAAGATTTTCAAGAATGTGAAAGTAAATAGGAATTTGATTGCGCTTGGTCAAGTTAGTAGAGAAAAGATGTACAGAGAATGGCCCTCCAAAGAGAGATTTAGTGTGTTCCTGAAGCCATTAAGTGGAAAAAAATTACACTGCTATGTTGGGAAAATGGGTGATAAAGCATATCCCTTTTTTGCTTCACTGAAAGTTGCTTAAAGAAGTGATCTCATTTGATAATGACACTGAAAAGTGAATGAAGAAAGTGAAAAGCTACTTCCCTCAAATCCTTCAATTTTAAAATCCTGATTATAGTCTTAGTACAGTGCAATACTGTATAAACACACTTGTTTAAAGATAACACTAGTTAAGATTATTTTGCTATGGGCAATCCCAGCAAGCTTGAAAAACAAAAAGAATACATTTGCTCACCAGGAAGATTTTTCCTGTAACACAAATAGAAAATTCAATCTGCTGTTAAAAAAATTACTCCATTCTAAAAGCAATTAAGAAGAGCATTTTCCCCCCAGCTTGACTTGTCAATCCTATTAGACCAAATTCTAATTAAGGGTGGAAAAGTGGCTATTTTATCTGTCAAATGAAAATAATTTAGTGCCAGTTAATGAGGACTAGCTTATAACTGATTAGTCATTTTGATTCTGCCTTGTTACAGTGGTAGAAATTACCTTCAAAAGATACAGTAGGATCAGCAGTCATTTTCACACATTTGAAAAACAAACAGAGCTTTCCTTTGTGATCAGATTAGGCATAAAAATATCTAAAACCAGAAGCAAGATAGATGGAATAGCTTACAGCTACTTTGGAAAATATAAACTACTTTGAATTGTAATAGTAGTATGTAAACTATTAAGATCTGGCAATCTTTTTTCTACATCACATTTGCAACAAGTAGACTGACTAACAAAGGCCAAACATCACTATGAGAGAGGGGAGACCAACCTCACAAATCCTTACTCACATGAGCAGCTTTCCCTCAGCGTTCTACAATGTCACACAGGGGTGCAGACATGAAGATTCTAAAAATCAAGTTCATACCTGTCATCAGGTACAATTTTTGAAACTAAGCTCATTGCAATGTAGAGTGGCAAATGCTATACAAGAATAACAAACACTACTAGTCCTACACAAGTGTGTAAGAAGTCACTCAGATGGTTCAGAAGGCATCTCAGGGCAGCTGGCATTCAGTGCGTCAGGACATGGCAATGCACACAGCAAAAATACCTTAAAGTAGAGCACCTCCTGTTTTATTTCTCACATTCTGGATGACTACACAGTTGTGCAGGTATTTGCATTTCTCAGTATCATTTAAAAACATTTAATACTTTCATAGCAAGTGATGTATTCTACTCCTGTGGCACCTCACCTGTCCTTGACAACCATACAAATATAGAATGATATTTCCCTTTCAACATTTTGTGTAAAGATAAAAACAATGTCAAACAAAATCCTAAAGCCAGATCATTAGATGCCTAAAAACTCATCTCATTTTCTTATAAGAACACAGGTACCAAAATGATTAGCTGGTTTCAGGAAAATAAATTAAACCAAATTAAGTCAAGATTGAACTGGTCATCTTACTACCTCAAGAAAGCAGATTTATGATTGATTTAATTCACATGAATCAGACATGTCTTTTCACATATTTTCCACCACTGCAACAATACACAGTAGCTCTTCTACTTTGGCTGGAAAAGCCCCAAAGACCATAGCATGGTTTACTGTTAACATCAACCACAAATGAGACATTTCTTGGCTTATATTCTTCACATTTAAGTAGTTTGATTTTGATATTGCGACTTTAAGTATGTGATCTCTTCCAGAATCCAAAACAAAACCTGGGGAATAGAGGCAAGAAAAAACTAAAATCTCTTTTTGGATACCAGAAAGATAATATTTGCAGTAAGTTAAGCACTTAAAAGCTCAGAAACAGACTTAGTTTCTTAAGTACTTGAGCAGTTCCTCCTGAACTTTAAACATATCTCCAAGTGCCTCAATGACTTTGAAATCAGACCATAGCTGCCTAAAAAAATATAATGGTAACTCAGTAAACAACATTCTAATAGTTCTTTAAAATGACAATTTATATGTCTTGTCCCTCCACCACAATGATTTAAGGAACCTGCTGTATTGATTATTTTACAATATTTAGATATGACCCTGAAGAACACAGTCTGCACTTAGTGACAGACTGTGGCACATGACACCTAATAAAAAGCATGTCACATTGGCAAAGAGTGTTGGGCTCTTCATAGTACTCTTTTATGGTCACCTACATTTCTAATTTACAAGGGACGCTCCCTAATCTGTGAAAATTAATGAAGATGTAAAATAATCAGAAAAAACTGTGTGTCTCCTGTAGCCTATTTACATGCATGTTTTACAATGACTTAAAACAAAATAACCAATATCCTTACATAGGATTCCCTCAGCATGCTGGACTGTACCTACATATTATGTTGTAACAAATTTTTGTTATTAGATATATGTCCACAACTACCATGATAAGATGTTCATCATGTTAATTGTCATAATTAATACATAAATGGACATAAATAGTCAAGGTCACTGTGATTGGAGCAAGGGGCACAAGGCCACCGTGGCACTCCACTGTTCCCCAGTGCAGAGCGCTAAACAGGGGAGTGCCACATGCCCTCCTACCTGTCAGAAACCTGTCACCCCATCTGTTCTAGTCCACTCGCACACAAGAGAGAAATGAACTTTGTCACCTCAGTCAGGGTAATTCCTAAGCACCAGCTTTCAACTTCAATTGAGGAAACAGATACTTTGGTTTTAAAACTGTGCAGCAACTTCATTGTTCTTTAATTTCACATAGTCCCCCTGAAGCACTTTGCTACTGAACAGCCTTTAATATGATTTGAAGCAGATACCACTCCAGGGCTTTCTCGTCTTCATCACTTGTTTATTTTGACCTTGACATTTATTCAATTAGAACTGATTTGCCAATCATGCACAATGCTTCTTAAAGTTGATTTCCATACACCAGTGAATAGGCCCATCCAGTTAGCAATGATCTTTCCACATGCCCAAAGTAAAAATCTACCAAACAGAGTAGCAGAAAAAATAGCCAAAGTGTCTTTCATAAGGCATCTGCTGTTTTCTTTCTTAGCATTGCTCTCAGTAGATGGAAAGTAGGAGGATCTACGAAATCTCTTTTGGCAAATAATCAGCTCCAGCGTGGCCTAACTGTTAGATTAATTAGTTCCTTGAAAACCGCTTCAGTGGAGGAATATCTTACATCCAGGAAAGCAGGATTCATCCCCTGGATATCATAGCAGCACCTCCACAGCCGGCAAAGAGAGGAGAGCACACAGTCCCTACCACATCTCTGTCACATGCTCAGCACTAGGAGAGGAGAGATTGTTAAAATTGTCAAGTACCATTCACAAATTTATGCCTGTGGAGTTGTTCCTTCTGGAAGAGAACCAAATAACTCATACTTTTTGAAAATTGCTTATGACAGCCTTTCAGTCTGCTTCAGGCTGGCTCTCAGTGATGATTTGTATTTTCATATACTCCTCATACATTAAGAAATTTACACCTGTCAGGTCCTGACAGAGTGTCTCCATCTTCAACCTTTCTGGGGAAAATTCTTTGCTTGCAGACATTATCCAAATAAGTTTCTATCAGAAGTCTGGGTGACATAACAGGTGGAGGTCTAAGAAATATGCAGCAGACAAGCACAGAATTTTAATGAGAGACAGAGGCTTCTGCGCTAGCATAAAAGGGACTGAAATGACAATACTGATCCCTGACACTTTAAACTGCATGTGAAGCCCATGGGTAATTCTTAAGAGAATACATAAATGCCTGTTACAAAATTTTCTTTACTACCCAGGTTGACACCAGAATTTTTATTTCTATTTAAGGGAATCACACCTGGAGTCAAACAAAGCAGCTCAGAGAGTGAGAGTCCTTGTAAAATAAGCAGGAGGATGGTCATTCCTGCTGATAGGCTCATTGATAGCAAAATAAACACCTGTTCCCCACCGCCAACATGGCCTGAAGAGAAACCGCAGCATGTGGGGATACTGAGGCACCCTCAGGCATAGGACTCCCTGTGCATTGAGCCAAGCCTTGACCTGAAACTCCTCCAGAAAGCTGATACCCAGAAAGACACTACTCATCACAAAAATGCTACACTTTTGAGAACCTGTCAGAAAAAATGTGAGCTTTGTGGCTGAGATTCAATGGTATGTCAAGTAACATGATGCTCAGCTCAAGTATTTTGGTGAGGAGACCCATTAACTGTGTTCCCAGCTCAGACAATGAATGCCTACCATGTGGCCAGCAGCATCCTGACACAGTGGTTCCTTCAAGAAACTCACATTTGTCTGCAAGGACAAAAGATACTTGCCTGCAAATTCTTCCCTTTATCTCCCCATTCCTCAGGATGGAGGAGGTTTCAGTCTGTGATTCTGCTCCAAATACTTCATTTTCACATGGGAGAAGGAATTTGCATGGAAGGCAGGGTGACTCTGGCAGGAGGCAGTGTGGGCAAGGGGGTCCCACTACTGCTTGTGTAAGAAAAGCAGTGTGGGACACCTGGGTGAGACTATTCCTCCACAGCAGGGGATGCTGCATGTCAGACACCGATATGATTTGGGGCAGAAGCATGAGGAAGGAAAGCAAGCATCCCTCAGAGTCTATTTCTAACCTCCTTTGATTGCTGGCTGAATGAAGACACAAGACAGGATGACCAGAGAGGGCTCATGGCTTCCCTCACCCTTTGGTAGTAGAAGGATGAAGGGGTGTCAGTGGCATTGGTAGTTTTTGTATGCTCCATTCAGCAACAAACAAAAGACAAAGTATCCACCCTGTTCCCCGGTCCCCCTCACACTCCTCTCTCACTTCACTGAAAAAGGATTCTGTGGGTAAAAGAAGAGGAAGAGGATGCTGCAGCTAGCAATACCACATGGCAACGTCATGCCTCTCCTACCTTCCTCCTATGGAAAGCAAACATTTATCACTAATATTTTAAGGCAAGTTATTTCACACCCACTCCTGCTGTAACTAACAGTACTAACACTGCTGGGCAGTAATACTCAATTACCATTGCTTTTATAGTTTAATAAATGGTTGGATTATCAATGCTAAAAAGACACAATTTATCAACTCTAAATTAATGTTATTAAAATTAACTTTGGACCATGAAGAGGGCTTTTAATGTCACTCAACCATTCAACATTTACTGCCCCTGTTTTGTAATTGATGTGCAAACTGCTGAATTATTAGATTTCTTCAATCTTTTTTAATTCTTTATTACTTGATACCTTCTGTTGTACTTTAGTGATCTGTCATGCCCTGCTCTTCCAAATAAAAGGCTCTGTTAAAAGGCCTAGTTAATCACTCAACAGATTTATTTTTCTTCCCAACACTTCCTGCAAGCCTCTCTTCTCCCTTTGATTGCAGAAGGAAACAAATCTCTGATGTCAGTATTAGCTATTGAAACATCTTTTGCTTAGGCTAGATGTGCAAGACTGTTTGTTTCCAGCAAGTTTTAAGGGTAAAGATAACTAAAACAATGCTGGAGTTAGAGGAGACACTCATGTATTTCCCTGAAAGTTCCCATAAAGGTCATTTCAATCCCAAAGGCAGTCAAAGCAACTCCATTAGCAGCACAGCCAGCTGCTTGTTGGCATTATCTTTTCCGAAAGGCCACTTTGAGGTTCAGGCTACTGAACAGAGACTGCAGCTTTATTTCATCTAGAGATGCTTAACAAATCCAAACTTTTTATTGTGTGCAAAGATTTCCTAAGTTAATTGCCACATTTAGATAGTCTTTTCATGAAAACACTGCTTTACCTACCTGGGATAGTTACTTTATCACACGCAAGAGGAAGTATTTTTTCAGGTTTCATTTTTATTTGCAAAACTCCATAAAAGAGCATTTTTCTCCTTAAAAGATGTCAATTGCTGAGTAATAATATAAGGGCTGAAACATATCTGAATGCACACAAGAAAATAGAAATTTTATCATCCCATATCAAGTGACTGTCTGAAATTAACTTAATTAAAAATTAACAACAAGTTGTAAGTGGAGACAGACTTTCAATTCAAAGACACAGCAGTCTGTCAGCCATGACACAGCTGATGAACACCTGTTCTAATTCTATATACAGTATAAAGCCTAATTTTTTTTTGTCATCTTTGCTTATATAAGGGAGCCTCATCATAGGATTTAAGGGTGTGCCAACATAAAGGCTTGAAATATTTTGAAACTGGTCTGAACATGATGCAATGAAAAAACTGTATGAAGGCAAAAAGACATGAAAACAAAACAAAGCAAGCAATAGAATAAGTTTAATAAATATTGTGGGATTTTATCCACATTTTTTTTAAGTGACATCATTATTTGTATTGGGAAAAAAATGAAACTCTCTGTAAATGTCAAAGTAGGCAGGAATACACTGGGGAAAGTTCAAAATACCATGAAGAGGGGAAAAAACCAAACACACAAATATGCAAGGGCACTGAGTGACATGAAAAATACGGGGAAAATACAGAATGAAGGTAGAAGCAGCTATGGTCAAATTAAATGCTGCTGAGAGAAAGAGCGAAATGAACAAAAATATCTGAGATGCTTCTGACACAGAAGTTAAAAATGAGTGCTGCAAATTAAGTGAAAGTGAGTGAGAGCAGCTAATTGAGCATGCTTTATATACAGCAATGCAAAAATCCATGTTTGTCACCATTAGTGATTGACTGGTGCAATTCACAACTTTGCAACAATCACTTCTTTTTTTGATAAACCAGTATCCTTTTATTTCAGACTCTGAAAACTGTGTCTAACTTTTTAATAGCAATGATCTTCCTTTCTCCCCCTAAAATACTAAACCCAAAGCCCTTAGAACAGTTACAGTGCAGTAGTTGAGAGCGATCAGTTCATCCACATAGACTGAAAGCAAGTTTGTAAGCCATCAGGGTGAAAGGCAAGAAATAAATATAGTTTTCAATTTTTTCCTAAATCTACACAGATTTAGAGCAACCAAGACATTTAAAGCAGCTTTTTATATGGCTAGAACTAAATCCTCACATCCTCTATTCAAAAATCTCCACTACTTTGTTACTCGTGTGGCTCAACTACTTCATTACATCATATCTGAAACAAGACTGTAAAATTCACATGCATTGACACTTTTTTCAGGTACTTTTTCCCTATTATATTCCACAGTGCTTCTTAAGCATTTGGTAGCTTAAAAAAATTAAGGCAGGCAGCAGTAGCTGATCATCCCAAATTATTCCTCCTGTTTCTATTAAATTGATTCCATCAACCAATGCACAGCAGCTGAAAATTATCTCAGCACAAGAAATCCACTACTCAAAAGGAAAATGAGAAATAGTAATTTATTTCAGCATTGTATCATTAATTGCCATAAAGTAATTCAAAATGCTGGGAATTGTTTTGTTTAGTTTCTTATGTTTAATTTTTTTAAAAACTAGCCTACCAGACAGCTAAAGTAGGTTTGAATAGAATATGGTCCCAATATCAAAAATCAACAGTATCTTTCATCAGAGCTTATTAGGTCAATCACTGAAGGAGAAGAGCAATCCAAACCAGTGTTGTAAGCATCCCAATTTAAGTTGATTTCTGTAACAGAAAGCAACGTGTTTTCTCCCAGAGTCACAAAGGCTCTTCAGGCTGCAGACATAATGGATGCAAAACAATTTGGTGTTAAGGTTCCCTCCTCAGTAGCAGAGGCAGCCACATGCCCTAGTGACTGCTTGGTCTCTGGTCAAGCCAAGTAAAGCATATTTCACTCACACTTTTGTTCTCCTATGAGGAGCAGCTGAAGGAGCTGGGGTTGTTTAGCTTGCAGAAAAGGAGGCTGAGGGGAGACCTTACCACCCTCTACAACCATGTGAAAGGAGGCTGTAGCACAGATGGGGTTAATCTGTTCTTCTACATAACAAATGACAGGACAAGAGGAAATGGCCTCAAGTTGCATCAGGGCAGATTTAGATTGGATGTTAGGAAAATTTTCTTTACGAAATGGGTGGTCAAGCATTGAAACAGGCTGCTGAGTCACCACTCCATGAAGTAATTAAAAGATGTTTAGATATGGCACTTAGGGACATGGTTTATTGGTGGACTTGGAAGTTCTGGGTTAGTGGTCAGACTCCATGATCTTAGAGGACTTTTCCAATCTAAATAATTATATTACTGTATGATTTTCTTGCTGAACTGCCTTTGAGCAATAGGCTATACTACAGCCTTACAACCAGACTCTTGAAATTGAGATATAATGGCCTCATAAATAGGCTCTACCAGACACACATTCCTCATAAACACTGTGTGCTGATGGAGCACCCTCCAGCAAGGCTACGAGTCAGTGCCAGCATGGCAGCAAGAGTGTTTCCCTCATAGCCACCCCTGTGCCTGCCCTCAGTCTCTGAGTGAGCTTGGCCTTGGGACACTCCCTATTGCCCTTCCCAGGCTTTCAAAGAAACACCTTTCAGGGGAAGAAAAAAGAGTTGTCTCATTCTGTGTTACTGTAAAATGTGACGCACTAGGCATCAGCAGCACCAAGTGACTTTTACTGCTGCTTGAAGTACACTTGTTTGTAATCCATCAGCATACTACTTCTTCACACATTAAGTGGTTGCATCTCATTATATTAAGATATCCTTGTGGTGCTACACAAACAGAAGGCATGGTGAAGCTGATAGACCAGATGCATCATGTACAAGATACTTGTACTCAAAATGGATAACCTACAAAATAAGTAGAATATATGTATTATTGATTCATGCGTTGAAAACCAGAGGTCTGATTCATCACTTTGCAATTTCAGTGTTGTGCCAGCAAGACCTATTGGGAAGTTCTCCTATATCATACTGCCTAAACTCCACTGCAATACTGAAGTTTCACAGGTTACAAAAATAAATGGGCAGTTTTGATGAAAGATGAAGCAAAAAGGACACACTGATGACATATCTGCTTCCACCTTTTGTAATGTTTTCATCTTTTCAGTAGAACTGTATAACACCATCAAGTCAAAGTTGGATGAAATATGTAAAAACTCAAGAAAGGGAAGAAAGAAAACACTACAAACACAGGAGGGAAAACCAGCACAGGACTACCAGTACTAATTCAGGACTAACTCTTTAAAGGAACATAAATGCACAGCTCACGATATTCAGTATTTATGCATATCTAACAGTTTCTGTGTCCATTGTTCTCCTTAAGTAAAAAATTCCCAGGGAATTCTTCCTCCGCCCCTTTTTTTTTTTTTTTTTTCTCCAGCAGTGGCTGCAGGATTTTTTTTCTTCATGATTTCCTCAGATAGATTTATAGCAGAACTTGCTCTCTGAAAGACATGAAGGTCTTTTCTTTGAAGGGAACAGAGATCTTTACCAGGAAGAAAGGAACTGCCTCTGCTTTATTATACCTGGACATTCATTTGAGGGGTATACAGTCCATTTTTCTTGCCTGTGTCAAGAAGCTACAAAAAAAAAAAAAAAAAAGGCAAATCAATCACATCGTCCCTGACAAAAAAGATCTCAAGCAGCTTGAACAATTCTTGAGATCTTCTCCTCCGCCCTTAACACTGAACAGGACTACAAACAAGAAGCAGCCTTTATTCCCTTCCTGGAAAGCCATGACATTGACACTGAACTCCCACGGAGTTTTAACAAATGGAGAAGCAAAAGGGCATATAGCAAAGGCCCTTAAGATCCCCAGAGTACAGGAAGCTCTTACTGCTGAGAGCCAGGCCTTCAATTGCTGAGGAAAAGATGTCTCCAGTAACAGCAAGGCCTCCTCTCATGGCCAGGTAGACAAATTCCCCAATGTGAGCCTCTAGTCACCACTGGATCTGCAGCCAGGCAAGCATGATACCTCTGCTCCTTGTAACTTCTCACAGGAGCAACGGAGCGGAGTTAACAAACCAGGGAATGGTAGAAGGATTGCTCTAATTTGGGGATATCACCTTGGCTCAACAAACCAGTGCTCAGCAGACATAGTTACTGAGGAAGGACAAATGGTTTGGCGTATAAAACACCAGACTGTTTCTCCTCTCAGGGCAGCCAGGGATTTGGAAAGCACAATATTAGAAGAAAGTTGTTGGATTGAAGAAAGAGAGAACAAAGAAAATGACAACATTTCCCCACTCTCCTAAGAACAATGGTGGGGCTAACTGTCCCAAATCTGCTAAAGCATACAAAATGTTTAGCCTGGCAGAGGAGTCTACAAATGAAAATTTCATAGAAACTTCTGAACCCATCTTATTCCTTAAAATGGAAATGAATTATTCAGGTTTGGCCCTCCTTAGCAAGTTTTTTCACTGCTCCAGTCATTAGAAACTTTCTTTCTTTGCCCTGTACATGCCTAATAATTTTTTTAAGCTTCAGGACAGTGCCAATACCTCTGGTGGAAATCTTTGCAAGCTGAGTTATATCTATCATCTTTTCAGAAGATAAGCAGTGAGGCTCTCTTCCTCATGTAGAGCACCACACAAAGGGGTGTAACAATCACGTACTTAGAAGAAAACACAGCATGAAAAATACAAATGGATAATAGTTTTCTCTTCAGGGTTTTAAGTATAATGTTAAAAATGTCACATTTTTAAAGGTGACAAAGCAATCATGATCAAAATGCCTGCATCTTTAGCTCATTTGTTTTTTCTATACTTTGCCCTAATGTAAATGATAATTTTGTTTTTGTGGCTGATCTCTGTTTAATATCAAATGACTCAATCTTCTATTCTTTCCATCTAAAATGTACTTGGTAATTGTTAATACAAGATTGAAAGGAAAGCAGAATGTCATTTGTCATTTCTCTTTTCAGCACCAAACAAGTGGCTGGAAACTTAAAAAAAAAAAAAAGATTATACAGAGTGCTGGCACTAGCTCATTTACACTTCTGGGCTTTACACAATGGTTGCTCTCTGATTACAGAGCCATGGACTGCTTAAAAGAATTTGCCAAACACTTATTAAATTCTTCCTCCAAAGTTACTTGTCAGTTTTATTTCTAACCTAGTTTGAAGCAAATAAGCCAGGTTCTGAATACAATTAAAAATTAAGACACATATCTTTTTGCTAAGAAAGCTAAGAAGCACATGCCTAACAGATACTCACAAGCATTGCTATCGTGGCAAAAAGAAGACATACTATCCACATTAAGCTAACGACTGACAGCAGACATTCTCACAATAATATTTTCAGATAGATTTTTTTCCCCCTGTGGCAAGTTTGTGTGGTCACAGAATCTTTCACCAGACTAAAACTTCCATCTTTCTTTGTCTGCTATTTCTACTCTGTCAAACCTAGTAATATCCATTTTATTGCTAAAGTCTTATAAAAAGAAACAGGTTACCCAAAAAGGAAACATTATGGTCTGTCCCATTAAACACAGTAAAACTTTAAATCTCACATAAAAATAGGTCATCCAATTACATAGCAAAAATGACATTTTTTCATTGTCCAGTACACAATATATTTACAGGAAAATTACCAGAAACCTCTCAGCTGTATCAGATCTGAACCTTATATTTAGATGCAGTCATATATTACTTCAGATAATGTGATGCCAGTGAATAGATTGGAATTTTTCACTGTCTTTTATCAAGATAAATTGTTCTGTCAATAGCAAATGGCTGGCAAGTATTAACACTCTGCACACTATATGACTTTTCATTCCAAGCAAAAATTGTATTTAATGCTTTTGCACAAAATCTATGGCCGTGACTATCCCTATTACCTATTTAACTACCTTTTAAAAGGAGGATTTATTTCTGCAAATTAGGATCTGGGTAACAAGACGGTATCATGCATCATAAACTTTAAGTCAATACAAGGCAGGACACTTGCAGTTCAAATGGGAAATACCTTTCTCTCATCACTTGGTCATCCAGTAGCATTACCAAGCTGTGGTGGGAGCAGCTGCTCAGAGCAGAACTTTATCTTGGCGTTCTTCCACCTACAGCGCCACCGCATCCCACAGTAGCCATTTGCTCATTGGCCTATTACTTTCAATAGGTATTCCAGTAATTGTCTATTTCACACTTGTAAGGCTCGAACTGGCAGAGTGCAAAGGGCAGCCAACTAGCCTGTCAGGGTCCTGCACGCTGGTCGTCCATCAATTATCATCTGCTATTACAAGAATGAGCAAATGCTCTGAAACCTTGTTGGCTTGGATCAGCTTTGCTGTGAGTGTAATTTATTCCCAAACCATGTTAAGTTCCTATCTGAAGAACAAAGAGGTTGCTATGAAGTGAGTAACATGTTTGTTGGTTGGCATGTGCTGGGGAGGGAGGCAGTGGGGGAGGCATTGTTAATTATTTGGAGGATTGTAGCTTCTGCTGGGTTCTGTGGCCACCTGCTGTCCTCCACTAACTCCCTTTGCCAAGAAATACTCAAAAACAGAAAAATAGGGATTGTTTTATAAATTATGACTTCAAAGTACAAAAAGGGTTCTGCCTTCAGCAAACTGGAAAGACTGGGCCCACCTCTGGTATTTGTTGCAAATTGTTCTGCATCTGCATTTATGATAGAGAGAAACACATCTGGAAGAAAACCAGAGTGAAAGCATTACAGTAGGTTACAAATTTACAAGGATCATAACACTAATCTCTTTTCTGCTGTAACCTGTCAGTCTGAGAGGCTCCATTTACAATCAAGTCAAATCTGATCTCTTACGTCTCCTGCAGCATTTTATTCTGCATCTTTCCATGTCAGCCTTTTTAATTACCACTATTTAAAAAGCAAAAAGGCATACAAAATTTCCTATTCACTAGATGTCCGAATTCTAGGTAATGTCATTTAGTATAAAGTGGCTAGGGCTTATTATCTACCAGATTCTTGTACAAACAACAGACAACTCCTTCCCAAACTGAACTGTTGTCCTGCTAAATTTACAAAGTGGTCTCTCATCTAGCAACTATTTATTTTGAACAAAGTAAATGATTTTTTAAAATTAACCAACTCCTTTATTATATGTGTTAAAAAAATCCCAAGTACTTGAAAAAACCCCACATACATATTAAGAGTAAAGTGATTTAGAAAGCTGCTAAGGATGTTCAAAAATCAATTCCAAACTTGGAGAGGACATGACTATGGCTCTTAATAAATCCACTTCCAAATAGATCTAAGAGTTATGCGCTCTTACTAGTTGAATAAATGAAGTGACACCAAAGCATATCTAATTGTAATACATCACAAGATAATCTGTCAAGTCCCAAGTGTTCAAGTCCTGTCACCCTTCTTCATCCATTATTTATATACAACCTTCATTGCCAGTGAAATCCCTATGAAGTATAGCTCGGTATCCAAATGCAGCAGTTTCAGTCACTCAGCAGATACAGTCAGGAATGAAACTCATACAAACTCTCCAAAATAGCTGTTATTCTGCTGGAGAGAGAGAGTTCAGAAAAGAACAAACACACAGAATCCACAACTGTTTTGTGCTTTGCTTAATGGACTGAAGAGCTACCACCCCTGTGTCTTTGCAGTGGACACTGTGGCATGCCCTGCTGTCAAAGCTTGCTTTATATCCATTTCAAGAGGCTATCTGGGGCCCCTCTAGCCTTTATTTCTTTATCCTATTTCAGACAGGAAGGCTCGCCTAGAAACACATCTCAGTGCTCTTAACAGCATCTGCTGTGGTAATAGGCAAGCAAACTAATGGAGCAGTGCAGTATTTTTTACTCCAAACTTGCCAAAGATGTGTGAAGGGCAAACAGTTGGACATATTTACATACATTCATGATCCAGAAAGTCTCAGTTCAGCAGCTGCTGCAGCAAAGGCAATTCTTCCCTGTTAGCCTGCTCCATGAGCACAGCTCTGCTTCACATCCTGCTGAGAGTGATGGGTTGTTTGCAGGGGAAGCCTCCAGAGTGACAGCCTGGCAGGGGATTTTACACCTACTCTCATTTTAGTAACTGAAGTCACAAATTCTTAATTACCACTTTATTGCAGAAGAAACAGGGATTCCTCCCCCTGTTCCTCTTCTTCCCCCAAGGTGCACATCAGACATTTTTTAAATGCAAGAATAAAGATGTGCAATCCACGGTTCTTCAGCAATTCAGCCAGGACCTCTGCTTAACTCACGAGGCAGCAATAATAACCACAATCTGTTTCAGGCATGCAGCACTAAGAAATTAAAGGTCCTGTAAATTACATGGCTATATTCCTCCCACAGCCCAATTAAAGGCTTTATTATTTGTCAATAAAGTACCAAATAAAAAAGGTATCCTCCAGATAAGGCATCTGTTTCCATTTGGCTCTGGTGAGCCTTTATTTATATCCATAAGTTTGTATCATGAAAGTTGCTGATAGGCCATGCATGTTATTACCAGGTGCCCCATGGAAACTGCTTGTGTCCCCAGGGCCAAGTCCTCAATAGCACATGTCTTTTCCAGTATACATGTAGTCTATTCACATGCGGCATGATTCATGTTATTGCCTTCTGCCTTTGAAGCTCTGAAACCGCAGACACTGCCTCCCCATTAACAAGCATCCTACAGCAGCCACCAAGCCCTGTACTGAGTACCTGCTCTGGCTGCCTCTCATTATGATGGCTGGTATGTCCAAGGGTGGCCAGAGATATCAAGAGTTTTTCATTGTATCCTCAAAAGGAAACAGGACTAGATCCCTGAGAAACTCCTTCATCCTGCTGAGAGTTGCTATCACGCATTCCTAGGCTAAAAAGCTTGGCTGCTATTGTCTTTGATGCCTACATTCTTCCCCAGCTTCCCATCAGTTACTATGTAGAGCTGAAGTTTCTCTCTTCTTCCTCATCACGCATTTGCATTGACTTAATTAAAACATGATTTCTTTTTTTCATGTAAAGTACTATGGCTTATGGCCTTTTACTATGGCTGTACGTTTTCAGCCCTAGGAAATGGTAGCAACCCTCAGGAAACAAGGCATTAAGACATCAACACCGCACTCCCATGGCTTAATGTGCATGATTCTTTTCCCTTCCCCAGCTTTTTTAATTTCAGGCACTTTCTACTTCCTATTTGGGCTTCTGAGTGATACGAGTGTGCAATTAGTGAAAAAAGGCATTAACATCTGCAAGGCACTCTTCAGACATCAAAAAAATCAAGCTATGCAAGTCTGCTTGCTGTTTCTTGTAATCACAACATTAATTCCTTACTTTTGGGGAAAAATAAAATTCCTTTATTTCACTGATGATGGCAGAGCTAAAAATTAATTTAAGATGATAATGCTACATGAAAATAAAAACCTCCTCTGATTGAATTTCAAGGACTCTTCTGTTTAACTAGCTTCAAGAGTCCTTTTTTTGATCATAATAAAATTATTTGCCATATGGTTCAGATGCTTGTGATCCTCTCTCAATGAGAGGATTATGCATGAGATATAATGCCTACTGTAGCTGCAGCCAAGCACACAGCTGGCTCTGATAATGCCAACAAATGGCTTCATCTATCTCAATGTCACGTAGGAGCTGGTGCGATGTGAATCAGCCCCGAGTACAATTAAAATCTACATCATCTGTGAGAAAGGTGATGGAGGTGCTGACATCAGAGCTGTGCCAGATTCATCCTCTTTCCATTGTAACAGAAGAAACATGTTGCCCCTTTCACCCTGTCACACTAACGATGTGCTTTGCACATCCCTTTCTGGGCACATTAAAGGTAGTAAATCAGTGAGACTCCTATTTAAAGGCTTTGCCTTTATCTGACATTCAGTAACGAGGACAATTTCTAAATTTAAGTGTATTTCTTGTTCCCCTCTCTGTGATGAGATAATGCCAATTGAAGTCTATAAGTGAAATATGCGTAGAAGAGTTTATGATGCATGTGACTGCAAATTGTGACAGTATGCAAGAATTCCCTTGTTTTAGTTCCACCATATTTAGCTATACTAATAAAACTAGGCTTGCAAATCCAATTCTTCCACCAAAACAAATTTTATTGCAGAAAGTGGCCATAATTCACAACAAACAAGACTGATATCAAGACACTGATGAACCTCCTCTTTTAGGGCTTGAAAGCTGCTGTGAACTTGTGCAATTATTTTGTTTTATTGCTAGACTCATTAAAGGGAAAACCCACAAATATGTTTTATTAGCATTTTCAATGACTTAACGTAAATATAAGACATAATTACTTATGCCTGGCTCTCAAATTTTATTACAAGCCAGGGTTCTATTAAAATATTTTAAGCCTTTGGATATCAGAAATATAAAAGCTGTGTGGTGGAACAAGGCAAGACACTAGCTAATATTGTTTTCTCCTTTCTGTCAATTTAGCTGCATCAGTTTGTGAGGCACATTGCAAATGGCATTGCTAATCAATGCAATGTAGGCACTGGAAAACGAAGATATGCAGTTTTACACTCACTCGTGATCTTTACTGAGATGCAATCAAAGTCTGTTCAAAAATCTTTAATCACACAGTATACATGCAGACCATTTTCAACTGTCTTCTGGTTAGGACTTACAACAAGTCCCAGTGCATGCCCCGAATAACAGTGATAAATGTATTTTTAAATGCTCATGCTTTTTACTAAATAAGACAAAATACATTACATTTGGCTTTCCACTGTGTTACTCCAGCTTAATGTCATTTGTCATAAGGGTGTTACACTACGATAAAACTGTTATGCAAGTATTAAAGCATTATCTTATGCACCAACACCAAAAATCTAAATCTGGGACCATAAAGCTGAGTCTCTCCCTGTATGAGAACTAGCACCTTGTTGCTTTCTGCTAAACAGTCAATGATAACAGGAGGTTTTGCGTACCCACCAGTGTGCACATCTGTAACAACATTGCTCTATTAAGTTGATTTAGACAAAATGACAGCAACATCCTCGTCCACAAGAGTTTACATGGTGGAAGCTTTGGAGAAAAATATTACAAAACTTTAAAATTAAAAAAAAAAATAACTCAGAACTTGTAAGGAGAGGAGATGTCCCTAAACTGAGCAATGCAACCCTTACAGTTGATGTAAAATACCATTGCTCCTGGTGGAAAATAAAGAAATTTCAAGCAAAATTTTCACTGCACCTGCTAGGTCTGCCCTTCCCAAATCTTCATTTGTGAAGTCTGGCTATATAATACAATACAATACAATACAGATAAATGAAAAAAAGTCCCGGTGACAAGGCTTCATACCTCATTGAATAAATATTTATTCTCCCAGACCTTACTCCTNACAACATTAATTCCTTACTTTTGGGGAAAAATAAAATTCCTTTATTTCACTGATGATGGCAGAGCTAAAAATTAATTTAAGATGATAATGCTACATGAAAATAAAAACCTCCTCTGATTGAATTTCAAGGACTCTTCTGTTTAACTAGCTTCAAGAGTCCTTTTTTTGATCATAATAAAATTATTTGCCATATGGTTCAGATGCTTGTGATCCTCTCTCAATGAGAGGATTATGCATGAGATATAATGCCTACTGTAGCTGCAGCCAAGCACACAGCTGGCTCTGATAATGCCAACAAATGGCTTCATCTATCTCAATGTCACGTAGGAGCTGGTGCGATGTGAATCAGCCCCGAGTACAATTAAAATCTACATCATCTGTGAGAAAGGTGATGGAGGTGCTGACATCAGAGCTGTGCCAGATTCATCCTCTTTCCATTGTAACAGAAGAAACATGTTGCCCCTTTCACCCTGTCACACTAACGATGTGCTTTGCACATCCCTTTCTGGGCACATTAAAGGTAGTAAATCAGTGAGACTCCTATTTAAAGGCTTTGCCTTTATCTGACATTCAGTAACGAGGACAATTTCTAAATTTAAGTGTATTTCTTGTTCCCCTCTCTGTGATGAGATAATGCCAATTGAAGTCTATAAGTGAAATATGCGTAGAAGAGTTTATGATGCATGTGACTGCAAATTGTGACAGTATGCAAGAATTCCCTTGTTTTAGTTCCACCATATTTAGCTATACTAATAAAACTAGGCTTGCAAATCCAATTCTTCCACCAAAACAAATTTTATTGCAGAAAGTGGCCATAATTCACAACAAACAAGACTGATATCAAGACACTGATGAACCTCCTCTTTTAGGGCTTGAAAGCTGCTGTGAACTTGTGCAATTATTTTGTTTTATTGCTAGACTCATTAAAGGGAAAACCCACAAATATGTTTTATTAGCATTTTCAATGACTTAACGTAAATATAAGACATAATTACTTATGCCTGGCTCTCAAATTTTATTACAAGCCAGGGTTCTATTAAAATATTTTAAGCCTTTGGATATCAGAAATATAAAAGCTGTGTGGTGGAACAAGGCAAGACACTAGCTAATATTGTTTTCTCCTTTCTGTCAATTTAGCTGCATCAGTTTGTGAGGCACATTGCAAATGGCATTGCTAATCAATGCAATGTAGGCACTGGAAAACGAAGATATGCAGTTTTACACTCACTCGTGATCTTTACTGAGATGCAATCAAAGTCTGTTCAAAAATCTTTAATCACACAGTATACATGCAGACCATTTTCAACTGTCTTCTGGTTAGGACTTACAACAAGTCCCAGTGCATGCCCCGAATAACAGTGATAAATGTATTTTTAAATGCTCATGCTTTTTACTAAATAAGACAAAATACATTACATTTGGCTTTCCACTGTGTTACTCCAGCTTAATGTCATTTGTCATAAGGGTGTTACACTACGATAAAACTGTTATGCAAGTATTAAAGCATTATCTTATGCACCAACACCAAAAATCTAAATCTGGGACCATAAAGCTGAGTCTCTCCCTGTATGAGAACTAGCACCTTGTTGCTTTCTGCTAAACAGTCAATGATAACAGGAGGTTTTGCGTACCCACCAGTGTGCACATCTGTAACAACATTGCTCTATTAAGTTGATTTAGACAAAATGACAGCAACATCCTCGTCCACAAGAGTTTACATGGTGGAAGCTTTGGAGAAAAATATTACAAAACTTTAAAANGGAGAAAAATATTACAAAACTTTAAAATTAAAAAAAAAATAAATCAACTCAGAACTTGTAAGGAGAGGAGATGTCCCTAAACTGAGCAATGCAACCCTTACAGTTGATGTAAAATACCATTGCTCCTGGTGGAAAATAAAGAAATTTCAAGCAAAATTTTCACTGCACCTGCTAGGTCTGCCCTTCCCAAATCTTCATTTGTGAAGTCTGGCTATATAATACAATACAATACAATACAGATAAATGAAAAAAAGTCCCGGTGACAAGGCTTCATACCTCATTGAATAAATATTTATTCTCCCAGACCTTACTCCTGGTTTTGTTTTTTTTTTCTCCTCNACCTTTACTCCTGGTTTTGTTTTTTTTTCTCCTCCCCAAATAATAAGAGCTGGTAACTGCATAACAATGAACTCATTTATAATTCCAGTATGGGCTCTTCACAACTGTACCAAAGAAACTTTGCTTTTGAAGATAAGACACCTGCAATTATATCCAAGTTCAGCTGATCTCCTTTACTTGAGTAGATAAACACAGAGTAGCCTATGCTTAAGTTTGAAAATAAATTGCAAGAGTTCATAAAGCAGCCACTCCAAACGACAAATTGTCATTTTCTATGCATCTCTCAATAGCTCTGAAATAAATAAATCAGATCACAAAAAAAAAAAAAAAAAGAAGATCAAGAATTCATAACATAAGCAAAGGTGGCATATATCCTTCAAAATGGAAAAAAACCCAAACCCTCCCATGAGGTGAAAATGCCATTGGAAACTATTCACACACTTCCTCTACAGTTCTGAAAATTGTATTACAGCTGCCCCAGCTCAGCCTGAGAGAGTAATCTATCCACTTTTATATGCACTTCTGCAGAGCTCCCACAAATCCAGGCATTTAAGAAAATCTAACATCCAATCTTGAAAAGCAGGTATTCAAGTAATGCATTTGAAAAGACAGACACTCATAAAATAATGGAAATAATGGTTTTACAAAACTAAATTTGAGTCTTATAGCAACAGAAAATCCTGTTGGGTAAATGTGGCACTCTGAAGTAAAGACACCAAAGTTACAATGTAAACAGAAGTGCAACAGAGACACAGAAACACCATCATCTTTTAATATTAAAAATGTGAGGGCTAAAAAGACATTGATTGGAAGACAACTAGATGATAAAATTGTTAAATGTTAATTTGAAATCACACTGCAACATTTCTAGAGGCAAAACATCAAAAAATTTCCTCATCTACGGTAAAGTGGAAATTCTTGATGGTATGTGACTTGGCCTAAGCCTTCAATGTATTTTTAGTATGTTATACTAAAAACAACACATGGTGCAATAATACTTTGAAGACAATTAAGCCAGAACTAATCCAGCATTAGCTACAGAAAGAGAAAGAAAAAAAATAAAGAAAAAAATGAGATTGACTGAAAGAATGAATGTTATGGCAATCTCGTCCTTTAAGATGTGTGTGCTTTTATTTTGCCTACATGCACAACAAAACTGAATTCTGCAAGCTACTGACATACTGTCAGACGACTGAACTCCCTACATTCCAAAGAACTAGCCTCAGAAAAAGCCACAAAAAAGGAGTTTGCTTCCATCCAGGAGAAAAAAAGGCAAAAACCCCTTAGTTAAACCCTCCTGTTTCCAATGCACACATCAAGAGAATAAAATATAGCTTTAATTCTTGAATTATTTGGTGAAAATAGCAGAAATTAGACTGACGACATACAAAGTCTCACAGATAAACTAGTATTATATATGAAATAGTACAAACTCTATTCTTTAGAAAACAGCTATTGCTGACTCAATGAGTACTTTGTAGAGCCATGTACTGGGTTTGCATGGCAAAGTGTTTGCTGCAGGGAGGCTACAGGGATGGCTTTTGTGAGGAGCTGTTAAGTTTCTCCCATATCTGACAGAGCCAGTGCCAGCAAACTCCAAGACAGACTTGCCACTGGCCAAGGCCAGTACCATCAGAAACAGTGGTAGTGCCTCTGGGATAACAGATTTGAGATGGGGGGGAAAATCTTGTGCATTTTGCAGCTAGAGAGAGGAGTGTTAGAGAAATTATTCTTCAGATACCAGGATCAGTGCAGAAGGAGGGGCAGGAGGTGCTGCAGGTATCAGAGTAGAGATTCCCCTGCAGTCTGTGGTGCAGATCGTGATGACGCAGCTGTGTCCCTGCAGCCCATGGAGACCCACAGTGGAGCAGTGATCCACCTGCAGTCCTTGGAGGACCCCACACCAGAGCAGGGGAATGTCCGAAGGAGGCTGTGACCCCATGGCAAGCCGTGCAGGAGCAGGCCCCTGGCAGGACCTGTGGTCCTGTTGGAGAGAGGAGCCCACGGTGGATCAGCTTTGCTGGCAGGACTTGTGACCCCCCTAGGGGACCTATGCTGCAGCAGTCTGTGCTTGAGGGATTGTGCTCCATGGAAAGGATTCACACTGGAGCAGTTTGTGAATGACTCCAGCCCATGGGAAGGGTTCACACTGGAGAAGTTTGTGAAAGACTCTATCCTGTGAGAGAGACCCCACACTGAAGCAGGTGAAGAGTGTGAGCAGTCCTCCCCCTGAGGAGGAAGGAGCATCAGAGCCAGCAGCCCCCATTCTGCACTCCTCTGTGCCGCTGGTGGGGAGGAGGGAGATATGTTGAGCCTCAAAGAAGGGAGGGCTTTGGGGAAAGGTGTTTTTATTTCTTGTTATCCTATTCTGATTTGATTGCTAATAAATTTCCCCAAATTGAGTCTATCTTACCCATGACAATAATGGGTGAGTAATCTCTTCCTATCCTTATCCTGACTCACAAGCCTCTTTTTCTCTTCCCTGTCCAGCTGAGGAGGCGATTGATAGAGAAGCTTCAGTGATCACCTGGTGTCCAGCCAGGGTCAACCCACCAAAAGCCAAATTCAGAATGTGAAAGTGCCTTCAAGTCATGATAAACTAGACTATTAATGACACCCTGAGACTGTAGAGAAGAAAAAATGGGATCACAAAAAGCTATTTAACACACGATGTTGTATTTTTCTCACACTTGGCAAATCTCCCTTCCTGTGATATTTCCTAAACTTCCTGTTCTAAGTAATTAAGGAGCAACAAATTGTATGGAAAACACTTCTTATCTTAGCACACCAAGCAGTTTAACTCAGTTTCTGGTTAACTCACCTTCAAACATCCAAAATATTTTGCCGTGAGGTTTTACCTATGCTTGCCACTGTTGATATACTCCACTTCTGCATGCTGCTGAGGGCCTCACCACCACCTCAGCACCTGGATACAGACAGAAGCAAGAGGTACCACAAAAGCAAAACCCATTGAGTAAATCATAGTATTTTAGGGGTTTTGGTTGTTGTTTAAGATCAGAATATAATTCCCTTCAGTATGCAAAATATTTTTTCACAGATTATTGAGATCAAAATATCTACAGGTCTGGGTGCTTAAAAGGTGCAAGAGGTTGGAATAGAAGAATGGGTATGTGCTTAGGTTATTGATCATCTGCAAAACATGGCTCTCTGTTTGAAAGATGATATTAGAATCTCAAAGAGAATAAGAAATAAGAAAGATGAGAAAAAAAGGACGTTTACTTCTGAGCTAGCTCCAATGCACCTTTGAGCTTTGGTATTTTCTATTCACCTTCTTCTATATACATTTTTCATTTTCCTCACACCAGATGTCTATTCATAAAGCCAGAAATAGATTGCTTAACATAGTATCAGTATTCCTAGTATAGCTCTGACAGATAAGAAAAAGTTATTGAAAAGCAAATGCATATATGAAAATTTCTTTATATTAAATGGAAACATCCCCAAATCTCAAATGATCCATGTGAAATTTTAATTATAACTTAGCAGCTGTTTCAGCTAATTGAAGGATATCAGAAAGGTGATTTCCTTCTCATTGTAATTTAAGAGTTAAGCCTAATTTACTGTTGTCAGAACAAGACTAAATACCAATCTGGTCTGCCTCATTCTATAAAAAGGTAAACAGGAGAACTCCAAGAAAGACATCAGAATGCTCCTTCCTACCTCAAAAACCCCCAACACACACATGCATGAACCAATACCCTCCAATCCCACCCCTAGTAAAAAAAATAATAAACCATACAAGTTTCACAGTGATCCCTTCTGCCATATCTTTTCTGGCAAGATGTGCAATGACCTTTAAAGCAAGCAACTCTCTCTAATTCTGCTTTGCCACCCTTTATTAATTTTCCCTGGAAGCTGTTTCCATTCCCTTGACTTCACAGCCTTATTTTTTAATATTGTGGCTATGCATAAAGGTAAACATATGTTGCATTCACTAATGTGGTATTATCTAGTTGTCACCAGTGAAAGAAAAATGCAATACAGAAATAATGCTGAAATGCTTGTTTTCCTATGACAATGCAAAGTTTTTTCTTCCTGTAACTATGAGGGGAAATAGAGTGAAAAAATCTGGGTTTGATCTCTATCTGAAATACATATTATAATATTATAATATGTAGCACACTTCTTAAATTGCACATTAAATACAATGGTCTTCATAAAAAATACAGTTCTTCCAAATGTACCTGCACAAAAATCAGAAGCTATAAAAGTTCAAAGGCTTTGTTTTTTTTAAGGAACACACTGTTTAACAGACAACCTGCACAGATCATGAGAACTTTTCTACTTCACTTTTCCATCTCCCTTGCAACACAGATGGCACTACTAAAGAGGAACACAGAAGATTTACCAGAGATGTAAAATTTGGCTACAAGTGTCAGTAATATTCAGGGTGAAGTTAATTGCTGAAGTATAAATTATTTCAACATTTGCACATACATATATATAAATAATTACAAAAGTACATTATCTTCTGCATGCTATACAAAGCACCAAAGAATTCCAAAGTGGAATTTTGCTCCAATCCAGATATAGGAGCAAAAGTGGTGAGAGATGAGTGAAACAGTGCAAACTGGGAGCAGTATTTCCCTGAAGAAAAGTGCATCTGTATATTAAATCCACATTTGCACCACAAATGACACTCTGCACAGCTCATGTGCAATTAACATAAGATCCTAACAAAAAGGAGAACAACAAGCAGCCCCACTATGGCAGATGTCAGCAAGAGATCAGGAATTTATCTGAAAAATGTGAAAATCATCGTAGAATGGTTTGGGTTGGAAGGGACCTTAAAGGTCACATAGTTCCAACCCTCTCAACACCTTCCACTATATTGAATGATCAAATTGCTCAAAGCTCCATCCAATCTGGTCTTGGACACTCATGGGGAATTTTCATAGATGTTTGATCCACCAAGTGGCTCAAGGAAGTGCCAATGCAATATGGAAGGCATTTTGGATGTTTTTAACAAAAGCTAGTGCTGGTGGGAATGAAGAGAGGCCAAACAATCTTAGATCTGAGCAGAACCTAAGCTAACAGTATGGCACTGTAGGCTGAATATGATCTGTAGCAAGGCAGCTACTGTTCTCAATTCAGTTTATTAAGGCTATTTTAAAGAAATGCAAACAAAATATAGAGAGACAATCATAAACAGAAAATACTAGAGACAAGTTTGCAGTAAGCACACTTTCTGCATTTTGCTGTACAAGAACCTTTACATCAACTCCAGTCACACTCTAAGCACTAACTGCTCTCCTTTTATGCTCAATTAACGTGACTTAATCCAGCCATAAGCAGAATATTTCAGACAACTAGATTGTGCTGGGATTTCCCTGTCTCCTTGTGCTTCTGCTGACCTTGACAAATTGCTTGCTTCTCCTCCATACGACATAATTTCCCACATCTTTCTAAATGGCCAGAAAGAGAGAACATACAGCAAAAACTTAATGAGGAGTTATAAAAGTGTGCTTGAAAATCATCTCTGACTAATTAATTTCAAAGAAGAGAATTAAAAAATAGCAATTTTATTCTCTCTAGGATATTACAAAGATAAATTGTATACATTCTATTTTGGTTGCTGTGCCCTCTATACAAAGCAGGGCTTAATTCCCAGGTCTGTGGGAACAGCTAAAGGTATCAGTCCGCCTTCATTCCACTGTTTTCTCACTCATTCATTTGTGCTTAACCCTCTGCCCAGATGTTGTGGAAAATCTTAATGCAGATTTATCTCAGGAACATTTACAGAAATATTTACCTTCACAGGCATCATCCCATTGGTTAACTTCCCCAGATAAGAAGCTACTAGAATCAAATTATTTTACTACTCATCTTTCTCTGTCCTGTCAAAAGTACATTTAACACAATCTATGTGATGAATGTGGCCTCATGAGAAGTGGGAGGGAAAATTAATTTGGGGGGTCTGACAATGAAAAGATCATTTGTCATTACTGAGCTGAGCTGTGCCAGCAAACGACTGCATTGTTATACCCCAGTGGCTGCTACCCGTTTTCTGCCCCTTCCTGTAACAAACTCTTCCTTCCTAAAGCTCAAGCTTGCTCTGAATGAAGGTTATTAGCAATACTAACCAGCCAGAGTGAGGAGCCTGGATGCAGTGGGGGTGGGATGTGAATTTGTAAGAACTAATTTGTCTAATGTTCAGTAACAAAGGCAAAGCGTCTGTGTTGTGAATTAATACAGCATCAATCACTGACTAACTGCTTCAGTACATGTAATGAGAATATTACCAGGACAACCCCATGGTCTGCACAGACAGCTGGGGAGATAATACTCCGAATTGAATTTTTATTTTAATGCAACTCCCATCTTCAAAGCAACGAAGAACCTAGGGAGATTATACTTGGTATGTATGTATGTGTGTGTAAATATATATTTTATAGAGAGAGATTTTTATATTTTTAATACCTGTATATACACACCCACATGCATAGCAGCCTTTCAGAAAAATCTTAGATTTAAAGTATTTATTTTGAAAAATAATGCCTGTAGTTAGAAACATGTTCAGTTGATTGTAAGGTTCCCAGTTGAATGGCTCTTTTCTTTTAACTTTCTCTAAGTTGTTCTACTGTCTCTCCTGCAGATGTTTTTATCATGTAGTTAGGTCATCTTACTATGATTTTGGTTTGTATATAAACAAAGAATACCTGAATAATATCTGGAAGATGTTTTTTTTACTCCCCTTCATTTACTGATCGCATTAAGGGGAAACACAGAAATATGTATTTTAATATCTTTACATTAAATGTAGTCACATTTGAAAAACACATCCACTCATATTTCTTTAACAAGGGTATTTACTGTTTGCATAGTAACAGCCTCTCATGGTTTTCAGTAGAAAGAGCAAATATATTTTTTGATATTAAAAAATTTAAAAAATTAAAAATCACTGCCTATCAAAAATGTAACTAGTCAAGGATCACCTGGAACAATTAGTGGTTGTGCTGGGCAACTCACTGCACTGCCACATTTAGAAAGAATGAATTTTAAAAAGATTTATCAGGGAGAGCTTAGGAGTGACAGAGAAGCCCAAAGAAAAATCAACATAAAATTACTAAGAATCAAGGAGGAGTAAAAGGCAGATCTTTATTACAAAGGTAAACATGCATGTGTTCACTGAACTCTGCATAGTGATTGTGTGCTCCAGCGCAACACACCCAAGACTGCTTGATCTTCAGCCCTCCCAACTTCACAAGGCTACAGTGAAGTAATGAAGATATTTTATTCCTTCCCAAGTCAGACATGCTAAAGAATGAGAAGTGTTACAGGTCATTACCAAAGCACTCTCATCACCCTCCCACCACTGCCTATTTATGTTCCTATTTATGTTATTACTCTGCTAAATATTTTGCTGCCTTCAGCAGTGTATGATTGCCTTAGAGACATCTAAAATGCCTCCTAGATCAAACCATAGGCTTTCAAGGGTGAAGGGTATGCTGCACTACAGTCTATATGTCTAATCTACACACTTCACCCATGTTGTACTGCAGACGTTGTCAGGCACAGGTCTCGAGTAACACAAAAAAACCCCAAACAACTCAGCACAGAAAATTGAAACCTGTGAATTCAAGGCAAGTTTAGGACCATACTATCCTCTTTATCAGACAAGTGCATCACTGTCACAAACCTGTCCCTAAGCACTGTGACACCAGGGAAATAACAGAGGGGGTCGAACTGCGGCCTATTGTATTGGGTTTGTCTGGCCAGCTTTTGGTAGTGAGGCAATAGAGGGGTAGCTTCTGTAAGAAGCTGCCAAAAGCTTCCCCCATGTCCAGTAGAGCCAATGCCAGCTGACTCCAGGAGGGACCCATAACTGGCCAAGGCCAAGTCAGTCAGGAATGACAGTAATGCCTCTGTGATAACTTATGTAAGAAGGCAAAGAAAAAGTAATAGCACAGATGAAACTGCAGCCAGAGAAGAGTGAAATGAGAACACATGAACACCAATGCAGACAGCAGGATCAGTGCAGAAGGAAGGGTGGGATGTGTTCCAGGCACCGGAGCAGAGGTTGCCCTGCAGCCCATGGTGCAGACCTGTGTGAAGTAGCTGTGCCCCTGAAGCCCATGGAGGACCATCAGGGTGCATGCCCAAAGAAGGCTATGACACCGTGGGAGGCCCACACTGGAGCAGGGACCTGGCAGAAACCTGCTGAACCATGGGGAGAGGAGTCCATGCTGGAGGAGGTTTTCCTGGTAGGACTTGTGGCCCTGTGGGGACCCATGCTGGAGCAGCCTGTGCCTGAGAGACAGCATGCCATGGAAAAGTGACGCACGTTATAGCAGTTGGTGAAGAACTGTTGCCTGTGGGATAGACTCAGATTGCAGAAGTTCATGGACTGTCCCCCATGGGAGGGTCCCCAGGCTGGAGCAAACCCTGGGAAAGGCTGAGGTTTATTTTCCTGTGAGCAAGTGACACTGGAACTAACTGCAACTGCATTTTCATTTAAACTCGCATACACTTATCAGCACAACAACAAAAATAATTTTAAAATATATATATGTGTGTGTGTGTGTGTGTGTAGGTTTGGTCACACAGCATTCTGACCAAGCAGGACAGCACCATATTGGTTAAATTAAACAATGATTAAACTGAACACAGAGATGAAAAAAAATTAATTTGTATTATTTAGCTGTGGAGCAATAACTTACTTGAAAAGATCAACTGAGAACTATTTACCATGTACCTGAAAAGCCCCTTTACTACTTATATGTCATATAAAAACCATTTTTGATAAATTTTATACATATAAAATATTAAGCCTTTACTTGGATCATGTATATACACACTATTTTTACTGCTGGAAAAAGCAGATCCTATAGCTCCAACCTGAATTGACAGAGAACATAAGCCCCTTTTACTCAAGATATACAATTAGCAGTCCATAGCATCAGTCCAAGATGAGTCCTAGGAAGGAACTGTGATTCAAATACAGAATTCTTTCCATGACTGTGATGGCAGAACAAAGTAATTTACTGCAACTAAATAGAGACTGCAGTGTATTTCCCTTTTCTTCTAGTAGCTGGTGAGCTGAAGCAGGTGCAGGGGATAAAGGCTGCATATGACAACAGCCCCTCTTCTTCTGCCCAGCTGGAGAAGAGCTACACATAGCATCTCTCAGCACAGACTTCAATTCCTAGGACAAGAAAAAGGACGAGAAAGATTCTGTCTCTTTGGTCTTACCGAATGGTGTCCCTGGAGCTCTTTTGCAATTTGGTTCCTGATGCAAAAGAAAAATAAAATAAATACCAGTGACTCAGAGGGGAAGCTCTGAATCACATTCTGAAGGACTTCCTCTCTTTACATGTCTTACTTTGTTTCAATCCTTTTATAGTAAAAAAAAAAAAAAAGGAATGTGATTTATTATTTATTTAAAGGTATAAACAAGAACAGCAGCCTGCTCAACCCTAAACAGCCTGTTATTCACTTTAAGTATACCTTTCATCAGTTAAGCGAAAACAATTAAAAAAAATTATGATGGTGAATGGCAGCTATTATTGTCAGTGTAACTTTACCTGGCAGTATACCATAAAGCACATGGTACTGTTGATACCACCTTTGGACTATTTCTACAGGCCTACCCATAAAAAAATTCCAAACCAAACCAAAGCAAAAAACCCACCAGATAAACTATTAAACACTGTTGCCAATGAATATATGCATATATTTTGTTCATTTATGCCATGTTTCATACATTGACAGAATAAAATTGGGAATAATTATTTGTTGATAAAAGTAATCACTGTGAGTGCACACAGACTGGGTTTGTACAGTATGTACTTGTGGGAAAATTACAGATAAGGTTACATTGCCATAACTTTTATGGGAAAACAGTATTTAACAGCCTTAATCGAAAGCGAGTATGTCAACATTCCCAATAATGCGAAAAAGAAAGTCACGCATTCAGGCAATCTAAGTCATCAGTGATTTATCTTCTGCTGTTGTTGGATTTCTTGTTTTGTTTGGAGAGGTTGGGTAGTTTTGAGGTCAGTTGAGTGTGTAGAATTAAATCCAACTCCTAATCTGGTGAGTTATCTATGGTGTGCAAGGCAGACACCATCCATTATATAGCATCAGTGAGTGACAGTATGAATAGCAGTCTTTGCCAGTTAAAGCCATGATAAGACCTGGATTGTGAGAGAAGTTCCTGCTCCAGAATGATCTCTATTGTTCCAGCCATCAGTTTTAGCAGCAAGACTGATTCAAAGATAATGATAATACAGCAATGATGCTGGCACTCTACACAGAAAAATACCAGAAAATAATCAATACTTCTGAATTTAGAAAAATATCTATCAAGATGATTTTTATTTTAATAAGATCCAGTGCCATGTTTTTAAAATTAATAACTTCAATATAAAGAATTTTGTAAAGTCAGGATCTGATCCAATGCAGAATTATTCTACATTCAGTATTTTGCATCTCCATGACTGATTACTTCCATGAGTAACTCGCTGGTAACAGCCCTCATGTCAACTTCACCTTATCTGTAACTTCATTGCTGCTCATGGGCACATGCACTGAATCTTAACTAGCACTCTGCTGTTAGCTTTCTGCCAGTCTGAGCACTAAGCGTGCTTATTTCTCTCCGGTAAGGATGCAGGGAGCGTTGTGCAGGTGCACAGGACGCCACTCGTGCCCGCCACCCGCTCTGCCACGGGACGCGAGGTCTCCACGCCGAGCGCGGCCGAGCAGCACCGCGGACAGCGCCGGGAGCCCCGCAGGCCCCGGGACAACGCCACCCACGCTCGCCAGGACGTTTGCAGCACACGGCATAAACTCGGTTATCTTCAGAACACCCTCACAACAACAGCAAAAGGATCAGCTTCCTGAGCTCTTTCGGAAACGGTTGCTGAAATAGCAGCTTAAATGTCTCAAGGCACTTAATTTCCTTGAGCTTCCAATGAGCTTTCCAAAAGCTTCCTCCATTACAGTCTTTTATTAAGGAAAATAAATAACTGTGAGGCAAAAGACAGAGCCATGGAATTGATTTCAAAAATGTGAAGTGATAGGAAACAATGAATAATGGCAAGTGGCTGCCCCTCAAAATGAAGAAAATGTAAGAGTGAATGCTTCTGGGTCTGCTATTGAGATGAGCACTATTTATTAATAACTTTGAAATGAAACTGCGTCAGTTACGAATGCTGGTATTGTGTTTCTTGGGGCTTTTTTTCTGAAAATACCAGAAAGTTTTAAAGTCTTCAAGTAGCTGAAGAACCTCAATGATATTAGAAACGGTAAAATGAAAATTAATTATGAAGAATAAAATAAGTATGAAGAAATAGATCTCAGTGTACACTATGGGACTGTGAAATAGTTTTTTAAAACAGAAAAATTAAGACAGAGACACCCTGTAGAGAGATCTAGACAAATTTGAGGACTGGGCAATCACCAACTGTAAGAAGATCAAGAAGGGAAAATGCTGGATTCTGCCGCTGGGATGGGGCAACCTCAGATGTATGTACAGACCAGGGAATGAGATGCTGCAAAGCACTGTCGCAAAAGGGGGTCCTGGATGATGGCAAGTTGAATATGATTCAGCATCCCTGGCAGCCAGGAGGGCCAACCATGTCCTGGGGGGCATCAGGCACAGCATCGCCAGCCGGTCAAGGGAGGGGATTGTCCCACTCTGCTCTGCACTGGGGCAGCCTCACCTTGAATATTGTGTGCAGTTTGGGGCACCACAATATAAGAAGGATATGAAGATATCAGAGTGTGTCCAAAGAAGGATCATGAAAATGGTGAAGGGTCTGAAGAGTCTAAAGCCATATGAGGAGAAGCTGAGGTCACCTGGCTTTTTTAGTCTGGAGAAGAGAAGACTAAGAGACCTCGTTGCAGTTTACAACTTCCTTATGATGACAAGTGGAGGGGCAGGTGCTGATCTCTCCTCTCTGGGGATCAGTGACAGAACATGAGGGAATGGCCTGAAGTAGAGTCAGGAGAGGTTTAGGTTGGGTGGTATGAAAAGTTCTTCACCCAGAGGATGACTGAGTACTGGAATAGGCTCCCCAGGAACGTAGTCACAGCACCAAGCCTGCCAGAGTTCAAGAATTGCTTGGACAGTGCTCTCAGGCACATGGTGGGATTCTTAGGGCTGCCCTGTGAAGAGCCAGCAGTTAGACTCCATGAACCTTGTGGGTCCCTTCAACTCAGAATATTCTATGCTTCTATGATAACTGGGCAAGTATTTTTTCATATATGCTATACAGCATGTAGTTATTCCATCTGCCTCTGGATATACCAAACTATCTTTTTTTTTTTTTTCCCTAATAACTATCTAAGAGAAATAATCTGTCACAATGACTGACTAAATTTAGCTTAGACAGACACAAGGTGGTGCAAATTAAAGTCCATAAATGGTCTACATAGTTCCCATAGTGTATCTCATCCTGATTATTCAGACACAAAAGATATGTTGATTAAAAGGCCATCAATTTCAGCTGTTCAAAATTTATAATTATTCTACTATTAACATAGAAATAAAATTCGTCAGAAGTATTTTTTTCTTTTACTAAATTTCTTCACACTATGAGAAAAAAGGAGGGATATAAAATTTAAAAATATAGGCCTCAGATTATATACCAGGTAAGTTTCAACAACCACTAGTGTGTTCAGCAAAAAACCCAAAACCACAGGAAAATAATTGACTGGTTCTAAGGTTGAACCAATAAATAGAAGGAAATAAAAGAATTAAGAAAGTATAGAACTTTATAACACCAAAAATGATATGCAACTCAGAGGGAATTTCATACAGGTATTCAAAATTAGGTAGGATATATTAAAATCCGATCAGGTTCCTCTCTTTTCTCTATTAAATAAAATGAGTTTTAAATGAAAGAATAGTAAATGAAGAAACAACATAGAGAAACATTTCTTTCACTTAGTCAATGGAACTGGCTGTCAGATGAGATCATCAAGATAAAAACCATAGCTACAGTTTTTAAAAAGAACTGAATAATTTTATGACTGCTAATAACATTTGTAGCTATGCAAGGTAAGATAATAAGAGCAAATGAGACCTCATGCTTCAGGGTGTAAGACAATGACCTGCAAGGTTTAGAAAGAAATGTGCAGTGTCACACAAATGGGTAAGATGCATTAGCCATTTGGAAAGAGATTTACCTTCTTTTAAAATATCAAGAAACAGCCACTGCCAGAGGCATGGCACCAAACTACAGAGACCCGGTGTCTGATCTTCTGTGACAAGTCCCTAGTTGGTATGATTTTGGCTTTGATAGACAATAGAGTCTCCTGAGTTTTATGGAGCTGAATTCAAATTAAAAGCACATGCTCTATGAAAGCATAGCTTGGAGGAAGGATCTGAAGGACAGAACTGTTAGCCAGTAATTAAGAGTTCTGCACTGTGCTTTCTGGCAGCAATTATTTTAACATAATTCTTAACAGAGTCTATTAAAGAGGAAATGCCAATTAGCAATAGCTTATTGCACAACAAAACAATAATGGCCAATATAATTTACCACCATAAACTACACAGAGAATTGACTGCTAAAAACAAGATTGGATGGTTAATTAAAAATGGGGGAGAGGGAGGAGAATCTACATGGACCTAACATGCACAAGTCTGATGAAAATTCAGTTCCTACAAGGAAAGCTCAATTCAGAATCATGTTAAACTATCCAGGCTATGTTTATTATTTGAAGCACTTTTCAAATTAAGAGTGAAATGATGAGGTTTTGCATATGTTTTTTGCAGGTTATACATTCACACTTGCCAATGAGTCAGTCACCTATTGGAAGAGAGAAAAATTTGTGAGCACAGTTATTCTCACACTTCATGTCAACATGAAAGAGGACAATGGAAAAGGCAAGAAAGAGCCTTGATCTCAACCAAACAAAGCACAGGCACTCTGGATCCATATACAGAAGACAATTTTCTGTTCTAAGATTTTCTAGCAATGCTGCAAATTACTTCCCTGAATTAGTGACCTTGCTTTTCCAGTCTAGCTTTTGTCCCTCATCCAGTTATTCCGTCAGAATGGAACATGGATGACACAGAAAACATGCAGCCAGTGTTGCGCAAAGAAAATCTAGCGTCTAATAGTGTGCTTTTTCCAGCTTACAAAAATGAAATTAGAACTACAAGTTTAGCATGGATCTGCTAGTTGACTTTGCTTCTTAGTCCTGACAAATAGGAAGTAACCTCTGTATATTTTTACCTTGCAGGGAATGATGGCAGTAGGAGGCAGCGAATTACCTTTAGGCTGAAGATTTAGAGGGCCTGCACTGCAATCTATCCCATTAAGCTGATAAAACAAACTGTCACAGGAACCTGGTATGCAATGGCATTGATGCACTCAAAAAGATAAGACAGATGAAAAGAGAAATGTGAGGTTCACAGTCAGAAGAGCTGCACTGTCTTGCAATCAAGATGATCAGCTATGTGGAAACACAGTTTGGCAGCATAATCACCTAAAATATTGCAGTTCCCCATAAGACTGAGAGGAAGGAAGAAAAAGAAAATTAATGCTCCTGCTTTCCCCCTAGAGGATGGAACAAATTTGGAATAAGATATCTTTATTTTTTTTTCTCTCATGTTTTGGTAACATGATAGTTAGAGACCATCTGGAGACAGATTTCTCCATGAATTCTTGTATACGTCTGATGTTCCTCAGAATTAAAGTTTACACACACCCTCTTGACTTCTCAGTTTCTAGTTTTAAGCCTTATTTGGGAATGGAAACATGGAATCTAATTCTTTGGGTCCTTGTATTCAATCTGAGAATTAATTATCTCTTGCCTCAATAAATTAGAAGTAATCCTTGCTTTTAAAAGGAGAACATAACTCAAATGTGCTTTGTCTGTCTACCTCCGAGTGAGCTCATGCTTCCTGAAGCTGCAGGTCACATGCAGCACTGCAGAAGATGGTATGTATTTATTGATGAACCACCTGATTTATCTGTTTTAAATTTTAGATGAGATTTAGCCTTCATCTGGATTAAAAATGGCCTGCTTTTTTTTTTCCTTTATGCACATTGCCAGTGGATCTTTAGCAGAGTTAACTGCCATAAACAGAAATGAAAAATCATCAAACCTGAACTTCAAACTAAATAATGGTTATAAAGTATCTTAAGACCTGATTTGATTGTTATAGAAATCAAATAATTATTTACTTGATCTCAGCTTCTCAGATGATGTATTAATCACTTTCTCATAAATTACTAGTGTAGCTAGTAGGTTAACTAACATATCCCTTAAAAAAAAAAAAGCAGAGTGGAAGGATTTTTAAAATTTTTCATTTTTAAAATAGCACTAAAATCCTTCTTTTATTTCTACATAATTATTGGCAGTAATCTCTCATAATATGAATAACAAATAAGTGAAAATCCTTGGAGTTCCTTCCAAATCTAAGGTTTTCAGACTTTTTTTTCTTATTAGGCTCTCTCTCCAGATACTCAGAATTTTGTCAAACTGTTCATTTCATCTAAAATTTCCAAAAGGACTGTCTGACTCAGTTTGTGGTTTAAAATCTACTATTTTTACAGAGAAAATGCATTTTTGGAATGTAACATAATCAACACCAGCAGTGTTCAGATTCACCTATTAGACTTGCTCCACAATGCTCTGTTAAACACATCCATAAAGTTTGTAATTCTTTTGCTACTGTTTAGCAGCAAGCATGTAAGGTTTTATAAAAATAGGTATTAGACAACTACAGATTTACAACAAACTTTAAGATGTTGGTTACCACTATATGCACAGAGAGTTAGGTATTACATTTCGGTAACAGTGCATAGCACAGACACCTGCACATTGGTATGAACATCGTAGATTGTTAAGAACAAAGATACAGACCTTCTCTTTCTGTTTTAAATTGAAGGTTTGTTCCTAGTAAGTTCTAAATTTTATTGAAATACAGACTACCACATAAACAACTAAGCAGAGCAGCAAGCTTTGTCCTAAAAAGAGATGGAGCTCTACACTAGGATTATTCAAATTATTTTATTTATGACAGTCCTTATTTAGATTTTCTTGTATGCCTGTCTAGACAAATGTTTTTTAAATTTGAGTTAGCAAACCCTAATCTGTGAAATCCAGTTCTCCAGAAGTTTTTTCTGGCAGTTTAGTCTGAGTGCTGAAAGGATGCATCTGACTTAGCAACTAAAATAGCACCGGGCTAGTCAGAAAGAGATCTTTTTGACCAGACTTATTACAACTCAAAAATAAGCTTCTCAAAAGCATTCTTAAAGACTTATATGCTATATTTATGAAAATGCTTCTTTGGAGATTTGGCTAATGTAAATATTTTACTCTTAGGCACCAAATCCTTTATTCCTCCTGAATATGCCCATTCCTTTTGGACTGTAAAAAGCAACAGAAGACATTGTGTCTTTAAAAAAATAGTTTTATCTCAAAAAATTCATTGTATGCTTCCTTATAAAAAGAAGTTGTTCCTATTTCAGCATTCTACTTTTAAATACAAAGCTATGCCCATTATATCTACAAAATCATATTTGAACTACTTTAGGTATAGGTAAAGACAAGGGGTTTTATTTTCTCAAGTGTCATTTTCTAATTACATATTATAGTATTTGCTTGATAATAGGAGGTGAAAGCATAGAAGTGATCTGTTGAACAGTTTTCATTTAAGTGACTAGACCACCAAGCTGCTTTTTGCCTATAGCAAATGACTTCCTGCTTTTCTCTCTACACAAAGAAACTCACTTATCCCCTTTCTCCACCCAGACACTAGACTTTTCAAGACACGAAGACCCCAAGAATTAGGACTCCCTAACTGAGGAATGCTTCAGTAGGCATTGTGTACTGGCTCACTTTGTCCAGACCTGACAGAGCAGCCAGTGTGGAAACAGGTATAGAAAAGAAAAGTTTCACTATCTCCTCAGTGGAAAAAAATATTAGACTTGAAATCACGCAGTTCAGCTCAGTTACACTTACAAATATAATGCTTATATTTATATATTTTTCCTTCAGTTAGTTCTTAGAACTGAACCTTAAAAGATACTTGGTCTCATTTAAACTCCTGAAGAAAAACAGTGTATGTTATTCTTACTTGGCAAATTTCCACATTTTCTTTTTCTTTTTTTTTTTAATATACCAAATTAAATGCAGATATTATCAATGCCATATCTAGGATATAATATTTCTTTATCCAGACCAAAAAGCTGTTGTTAAGGGTTAGCAGAATGCTAAACCGTCAAATCTTGCATGTCTGCTTCCAAAATAGAAATGTAGAGAGCATTGAGTTTCACAGATTTAAGGGACAGAAGTTCTGTTCAAGTGGTATCTCTATCCTTGTATATATTATGACATCATAATGGCTACATCAGCTGTAATAAAAAATGAATTCCCTTGACATATATTACCCGTAAGTGCAGCGTAGTAAATAAATGATTCATGCAAGTTCAATTACAAGGGTATGATGTCTATAAATGCTAAGTACCTGCAAGACAGCAATAGTAAAAGAAATGAACCCATGCAGTGTTAAAAATGCCTTTCAGCTAAGCTTTCTGACCACACTTTTCATGTCTTTTTACATGTTTTTTACATGTGTTCTACTTAAATATACTCATGGTAACAAACTGCTCAAAGGTTACATATAGAGCAGAGCTTCTACCCTTACTATGGATAAATCTAAAAATAGAACTAGGTTGCTCTTTTACTGCAGAGGCAGTAAAGAAATCTTTTTAAGAACTGAAACTCTTCCTGAATTTAAGACTTCACCTCTGCCTTCTGTGAGTTAAAGTACTAAGCCTTTAAAATAAAAAAACAACTTCCCACATGATGAATTACATATGTACAGTCTAAACATAGTACATTTTATGTTCATATATTTTGTTTCTTAAGTCTATATAAGATGACATGAAAAAACACAGTATCTTATATTTTACAACTATTTATAGCAAACTTAATGGCTCAGAGACCAAGAAAATGTGGCCAGGCAGGTAGGTGGTCATACTCAACTCTAAATCATATACAGTTGATAATCCTTGGCAATGCATTTCTAAGTCTGTATATACTCTACCAGACAATCATTCAGGGTAGCAATTTTTGGACATTATTAGCAAAAAAACCTAATTTCTGAATGGATTTGGAGTAGCAACGTCACTGTTTTATGTAGGTTTGCAGTTGCCCATTCACCCACAAATGAAATAAGGACTGCCATGTGGAGCAACCTCATGATCTTCCTAAAGTTATTCCTCACCTCTACTAGCAGACAGCACTAGATGTGTTAAAGAGGTCTTCCAAGAGAACACAGTATCATTGCTATGTCATTACCACACCTGGTCTTAGACCAATGTATGCTAAAAAGTGGAGTAGAGAACATAGTACATAGTTTAAATATACCTTCCACAAGTGTATATTGCCATAATTAGTAGCAACTTCGGATATTTTAGATAGTGACTTAAATAAAAATTGAAGTGTGAAATTTGGATAAACTCTGTTTTCACAATTTCTAAAAAAAAAATGTTACAGAGCTAAAAATAGGCCTACATTCTCCATCTCATTCATTATTCTTTTAACCTGCCTGGGGTTTAGTTCATGAATAACTCCTCACAACACTCACATAGCACTAGTAATGTAGCCATAGACTCTTGAGCAAATTTGAAAATTTTAAAGCAAATTTGTATTTTTTAGGGTTCCATTTTACAATAAACAGCATATTTTAATGTCTTCTATATTATTGTGTTTAGTTGCAACACTAATTAGGAAAAACCAACAATAAATTGTGAAATTTCCTGTCTTCCGGACAGGGCACTGAGGCCTCTATGTTTCATTGCAAGAATCTTACAAGTCTACATTGTGCAACAGAGTCTTGAAATGTCTTTTGCCCAACCCAAAGGGCAGATGTCTGCAGAGTGGATCAAAACATCATAATGCAAGAAATGAGAAATTGAAATGTCAGTTTGCTTATTTCACTACTATGGCCATGAAAGTTGTTGTAGTTTTTGTTAAATGAGAAAGATTTTTGGTGAATTTTTCATGCCATCAGGTGGTTTAGAGCATGGGGACCACACCCGCCCCTGCCATCTGAGCTGAGCCGGGGAGGGACTGTCCCCAGCATCTTGTGACCTGCTAGAAAGTGTGGGGGGGGGTCCCTGAAGTGAAGCATCATGAAAACTCAGGAGACAGGGGATAAAATCCCCACGGCTTTCAGAAACTCCCTCTCTTGTTTCTGGGTATAGCTGCCAAGGGAAAGGATCATCACAGTCCCCACGCTGGGCACTTCAAGGAGTCTCCCTGGGCCCACGTGACATCAACTGCTTTTGGAACATATTGTTACAAACCCAAGACAAAGTAGAAAGAATAATTTGTCTAGCACACAAATCTCTCATTGTGATTAAATAAATACATGTGAAGAAGAACAGAGAGAGTTCAATATTACACTGTACAAGGAAGTAAGACATATTTACATTCAAAGTCTTTGAGTCCACAAGGATGGGGTTTGACTTTCTGAGGTCACTTTTATCCTAAGCAATAACAAGGAAAAATACCTCTTCCAAGTTTGAGGTTTATTTGATATTAAAACAGTAAAAGACAGCAGCTGAATATGAAAAGAAAGTTTTAGTACATTTTTTTTCACTTTTTTAACTTATGGCTATAAACTATTAGAACTTACAGAATCTGCTACAAAAAAAAAAAAAAAAGAAATAAATCTTAGAACAACAATCCTGAAGTCATTGTAAGTGGAAGTGACTAAGCCTCTTGTCTAAAAGCAAAACACGTAAGTATGCAATTCTCCTATACTGTACTGAAAATTTACTGGGAAAGATTATCCATAAAATATCAAAGCATCATGATTTGTTAATGAATTTAAAAGTGACACCATCCCCTTAAGCACTTCTTTTCACACATGGACAACTTGGTTCTAACCAAAGATGCAAATAAAACCTATAGGAGGAGGCAAATGATCTGAACTCCTCCTTATTTTACATGCAATTCATTTATAACAGCCAAATTATCTGAACTGCAGGGCAGTGAACTGTTTTTATAGAAGAAACATGCATCAGGATCTCTGCCAAATTTTATGCAGTAGTAATAACAATGCTGTCTGATATACATATTTCACCTTAACTCTTAAATGGATTTAAATGTTCAACCTTATACTCACCTCTCTTGAAAATTCCATCATATTGCAGCTTTTATTTTTACAAATTCCAGCAGTGATATTTAATTTCACATTTTTTCCTTTGCTTCTAAAACATTGAACACTACGGTAGAGCTGTATTAAAAATAGATATACACTATTACCTTAGATCACATGTGTAAAAAAAAGCTACCACTATCAATTCTGCACACTGATGTCTTGCCCTTTTCTTTTTTCCAAATAATGCAAAAATGTAATAAATTTTATATGGGTTTTACTTTAATACTGTGATTAATTTGGTGTTTGTCTAAGAATATGAGGCACTCAAATATCCTTGCAGAGACACTTGGAGAAATCACACTACTGGCTTTTATTAAATCAGTGTTCTTGACACAAGTTCCAGCATATGCCATCAGATCCACAGTTAATAAATGCAGAGATACAGGTGCCATCCACTCCAAAAAGTGCCATTACTACACGCACTCATGTTCTTCACAAGTCTGTGCTTGCACAATGGGAAGCAGCTCAAGACTCAGAAGTACCTTGAACTTCAGGTACTCCAGGTACTTCTTAGAACAAAACATGTACATGATGCTACACTGTACCCTGAACTCCACAGTGTGCTGCAGCTCTATCTCCTGGCCCTTTTATCTCTCAAGAAGGGGGACAAGAAGGTTACATGCAGTGAGAGAATGAAAGGCAGAGTTATTTATACACCCTTTTGTCTTGATCAAGATGCACCAAGGCTGCTCAAAACTGAGTACTCACTACCAGTTGTGGCAATATAGCAGTTCTGAATTTGAAATCTGAATTACAGTTTTTCTCCAAAAGTCCATGCTCAATTGCTGCAGAAACAGGAAGAACAGGAAAATCCCCAAAGAAGCTCTTCCCATTGATGCCTAAAGATTTTAGTGTGTATTTTGTAGATTTTTAGAATTATGTAGATTGGATGGATTTTGTTGGGTTGCTCACAGTTTTAGGTGGCATTTAGAAAGCACTGCATGTTTTTCTCACACTTTGCCAAGGACATGTTGTTTTGAAGAAGCACCTGCAAGATAGCTTGAAGACAAAACAGAAGAGAAAGCTCAGAGCCCTTCTGGGGCTCCAAGGGGCAGTTCTGAGCTTTCTGAAGGTGGGCAACAGGGGAAATGAGAATCACAGGTTGGTTATAGATATCATATATGTAAATTACTGGAAGTTATAAGAACTGCAACATCGTTGGACGTGGGTGCGCCTACTTTCGGTATGCACCTGAAAGCTTCCAAAAAAGAGTTATTTTACCTATCTATCTCCACTAATGATGCTTTGAGAGTTTTTTGCAGGAATTTAGGCATCACCATAACCCACTCTAGGAATAACCATAATTTCTAAAATGGCAAATACAGCTTCCCTCTCATTCAGACTCAAACAACACCAAGCACTCCGTGCTGTAATGGAGAAGCAACACACCTCAGCAATTTGGCTTTTTGAGGATGTGCCTCCTAAGTCTCCCTAAAAAGGTTAATAAGGAGCTAAACTTAGCTGCTCTGACAAATCTTCTGGACGAGTTGCTCTCTACTCACTGCATAGAGAAACTACAATGATCAATCTCATTTGATGAAGATAAAATGTAAATATGTAATATGAAGAGATATTACTGTAGCTTGAAGAGACCATGAAATGAGTAGGCTCCAAGTATCTTAGATCAAGGCCACAGAAATCTTCATCCCCTGCATCCCCTATGTTATGTCTGCTAGGAAGTGTTGCTTAGGCTCTCCCAGAAGAGTGCATATAACCAAACAAAAAGTTAATATTATTTTAAAGATATTCTATTAGTTGGAATAGAAAATATTCTAAGATTTTTCTTTCTCAATTATTTTATTTCCTGATTCTTTTCCCTCACACTTGGCTAGCTTTTTCAGTCTACATTGTACATTTTTAGGCTGAATTAAGGTTAACAAGAGTAGGCTTAACAGATTTACCAGGTTTTTCTGTTGCCTTAAGATTCAATGATCAAGTTCTTAAAGAAAGAATACTTTAAAATTTCTATTAAAAACTTATGAAATTAAGCCTTACCAGACCAATTTGCAAGCCAAGCTTCCAAGCCTGCAAATGTCTGGTGATATTAACACCAGAAATACTTTAGGTGAAATAAAATGTCTCTAGACTGCATTTTTTACATGTTGGCATCAGTGTTCAGATTGCCCAACAATTCAACTAATCTTTTTAATGGCAACTTGCAACAGGCAATTGTAAAGGTGATCCTGCTGTTGTGGTAATAGACAATCTGACTCCTGTTTGATATGGTGGTTATTTTCTGAACCATCATTATATCTGTAAGGGTATCAGTTTTGAAGCTGGCAGTTTATTGCTACAGATGACCTGTTTCAAACATGATACATATCATTCTCTCATGCTCATCAGATTTGCATCTCTATTTTCTTCTTATCCATTTTTCTTTTGCATCTTGAAGTGACCTTGTACATTAGTGCTATTCAGTATGGCAGAGCCTCACATTAAAGCATCAGTATTATAAGTGTGGATTTGCCATGCAGTTCCATCTTTGAATAAAAAACGCCAGTATTTTACTAAAAAAAGTTCCACCACTGGAAATAAATACCAAAAGCAATACTTTTCCATACAGCATTCCTTTTATTTCCCAGAACCCTACTTCTTAAGACCAGCAATTGACTGATTACTTAGCAACCTTACTGAGTCTGATAGAGTCACGCTGTGATAATGGAACTATCAATGCTGTTATAATGTACTTACACTCTGTAGATAGCTGTTTCAAATGGAACAACATTCCCTTCCAGCCCAACGCTTCTCCACAAACCTAGAAGGCCTGGTAAAAACTGAATACATACCTTTAAAAAGAGCAAGTTAAAAAGAGGTTTTACTGACCACTGATCTTTCAGGCTACACTGAATGTTGCTGAAGCCGCTTCCCCCCTGGCCCCCTCCCATTCTCTTTTCTCATTTAACAATAAGTTTCAAACTGATTTTTTTTTTTGTGGAGACTAGCAAAGTAATAAACATCTTTAATGTATTTTCCTACTGTATATTAACTCTACAATAACAATGTCAATATAACTTAAAATTAGTAAGTGACCATGTTCCATGGTATTGGCATGTTATACAGGCCAAGATCTCTACACAGAGGCATTTCACACAGCAAACCAGCCAGTCTACATCATGAGGACATAATTTGTATCACAAGGGTATTTATTTAGCTATAAAACATTCTCACAAAAGGGCAGCATTTACAAAAGTGTCTGAACAGCAGTTAGGTCTAAGACCCAACTTCAATGTCTCTATCTGAAACATACTCTAAAAAAACCACCCCAAACAAATGAACCAAGAGAAAACAAAGACAATAACAACAATATTCACGTGGGCATGCACCCATGCAAAAAAACCCCAAACGTAAACAAAGCCAAACCAGAAAAACATAAAATCCAGACCCACATCTCCTACTCATTGTAAGAAGCATGGATAGCTCAGCTCAGATCCAAACAAATGTAGCTTTTTCATTCCCAGAACAGTGGCTTCATACACCATGCCTGCTTGGACTAAGCCCTTTTCGTGAACAAGATGATCTGTGAAAATGCTAGTTGACATAGGCCAAAACAGTGCCCTATAACAATGCAGTTATATGTAGTAAAGGTAAATGTAGTAGTCAAAAAATACATCCCAGCACAGTGCTCAGGCCATAGCCCTGTTTTCTTCACTAATAGTAGGGCCCTTGGAAATCTTACAGAGTTTTTAAGTTCTTTGAGAGTTTTTTGCAGGAATTTAGGTATCACTATGGCCCATTCCAGGAATAACCATAATTTCTAAAATGGCAAATATAGCTTCCTTTTCATTCAGACTTAAACAATACCAAGCACTCACTGCTGTAATGCAGAAGCAACACACCTCAGCATAAATAAGTAAACAGGCATTGCAGATGCATCTACCTGCATCTCTTGGTACCAAAGCAACATTAAACACCTGCCTTAAACACCTTCATTTCTCCAGGGTAACCTTTATCATTTAGATGCCTAAATGAGCAACATACTCAGCTAGACTTCATAGCTAGTCTATAGAGAGACACAGGCATCCCTGGAGATTATTCTGTCTTTACCTCAACTACGGTGCTCTGACAGAGATGGCTATTGCCTTAGAGACTTGACACAGAGCCTAGTTTAAACACACATCGAAACAGTAATACCCCAATTTGGCTTGTAAAGTCATGCAAAAGGAGCCATGGCTCAACAAAACTTAAACTTGTTTGAAATCTTGATTTACAGCCATTTTTACCACAGTAGCAATTCACAGTGCATCTGAATAAAGCATCTTCAAGAGGCCATACTACTATCTCTTTTTTTTAAATACATCTCCACACTGCATCTTCAAAATAGATGACTGGCACAAAAGAAGAAAAAAAAATCAACATACCTACACAGAATATTTATTGCCAGGAAAAAAAAAACAAAAAGAAAAAAAAATGGGAAAAAAAGGAAGAAGTCACTTAATTATGTTAGTAAATTAGACATTCTCAGGTTGGCCAGGCCTGATAGTAGCCACTGTACAGCACACAATGCACCAATTGAAGTTCACTGAGAATTTACAGAGAATGAAGAATTTTGAGATGGGAGGTCAAACACAGCACTTGTCCTTACAAAAGGAAAAAACAGTCACCCTAATTTCAGTAACTGGAAAGATGCTGAAATAAATTATTAAACAATCAATTTCTGAAGACCTTAAGGATAATAATGTGACAGGGAACAGACAACATGGGTTTTCCGAGAAGAAATCAGTCAGGCCAACCTCATTTCCTTCTCTGACAGACCAACTGCTCTAAGGATAAGGGATATCCAGTACCTATGATATAGCCTGACTTCACTAAAGCTTTTGATGCTGTCACACATGACATTCCCAGAAGCAGAAGAGAGAAATATGGTCAAGACTGAACTGCACACAATTTAAAGGATAGTTATCAGCTGTTCTCCATGAAGCTAAGAAAAGATATCAAGAAGATCTGCAAGGACTTGTCTCAGGTCCTGGAAAACCTGCCATTTTCATGAATGACTTAGATGACAATAGTTTGTATATGTATAAACCCTACAGATGTTACTGAGTCAACAAACTTTTTTCAATTTTTATTTTTTTAACAACTTTAAAAAATCAGAACTACCTTGATGAATTGGACAATGTACATGAACACAAATATATTGGGAACAGCTGACTAGATACCAACAGTACAAAATGTCTGGGATGATAGCATTTTACCAGAAAAACAAGAGAGACATAAAAAGCCTTCCAATATGGGAAACTGTTACAGCCAGATGACCATTAGTTGTTTTCTGTGTTCACTGAGCATAGAACAAGTTGCAATCACCTTAATCTGCTCTGTGAGAGGGGACTGGGGGAAAAAAAAAGCCCAAACATAAACCCATAGCTATAATAGCAACTCTTTCCAATGCTGTTTAGACCATATTCCCAGACTGGGAAAATATCAACACAAGAGATTTTCCAGACTCCTTAGTATTTGTCAAGGATGATGTGTCTCATTCTACTTTATAACAGAGACCTGAATGAGAGAAAATCTTGAAGCCTCTTCCAAGCATTCATACCCTAATATCTCACAAAAGTAAGAGCTATGTCTTTTATTTATGGCTGCTCTTACAGTAGGTTTTCATTTACATCAGATAAGCATAATCATCATCATGTTTATTTATTTATTTTCACCCCCACAGACCAGTAATAAACAAGTAGGATAAAAGCAGTCATATTTGTATGTGTATCTTCTAGTTACCACTAATTCAGCATTTAATTTTAGCAGCAGAAGCTAACTGTTTAGGCACAAGAAAATACCAGAAAGCAAAGTAGTAACTCATTAAACCTGGCTGGATGACAGTGAGTTATGGGTTTGTCTGCATTAAGAAGTAATAAACAGGTTTGACTGCAGGATCAAGTTAAAAACACAAAAATCCATCAATAGCAAATAAGTATGAAGTCAGCAAGGAAATTAAATGAAGCTTGCAGCATTTCTCTATTCACCTACATTTAAACAAAAGGCTTTCATTTTATGGTTATCAGATTGGAGCTTCTAGAAGGAACTCTTCTGTAAAATTTATGTTAAAGCTTATGGCAAAACACTCATGCATTGCACTGTGGTTTATTTTTTTTTTTCAGATGAAAATATCTATGTTAACTTCCTGAACTCAGATAATAAATATATTGACAGTAGAACATTAAGGTGTTTATCTGTTCTGTGATGGATAAAACTATACCCTGAACAAACACCTTGGGAGTCTGACTTTATGCTTGCGTTATGTGAAGAGCAGCAGCTCACCTGCCAGAGGAACATTCTTTATAGGGAACCAGGGAGAGGGCTTTCCCCTTTCAAAGTAGTTTTAAAATAGAATACTGATACATACTGAAAAAGAAAGAACAGAGGGAAAGGGAAAGGACTTCATACACTTGTGACAGCTGCCACAATATCCCACTACTTTCTGACTTAGCTGAAATTGGACAATAAATCAATAAACCTCTAGCTGATTGTTACCTTCAGTAAAATACGATGAAACATAATTTAGAAGGTGATTTTAAGGAGTAATTCTCTGGAGCTTTTATAACACACATTTGAGGTTTATTTTCTTTTTCCCCATGAAAAATGCTTCAAATCCCTGCACAAAATTAGGGAAGTTTTCATCCAAACAACCTGCCTTTGTCCCTTTCTTACCCTGCTTCTTTTTTTCAGTCATAACAATATTATTTCAGGGTACTGTTTTCAGATTTGAAGTCATACTGACTTTCACTGGAGAGATTATAGCACAGAACGTAATGCTGTTCATACATGCAGCTCAGCTATGTCCTGCCTCCAACATGCTCTTCTTGAGCACATCTCTGCATCCACACGTTTCATCCATCAAACCAGATGCCGTGTTCTGAAACTGAGCTCATACCAAAAAAATCCTGACTTCCTTTCTTACCAAAGTAAGAAAAAATATACTGTATTTTAAAAGTGTAGTTGACTCTATTTCAATGTTTTAAAGGCTTTGCCATACAATTTCATGTGCTGGCTTCTGGAAAACAGATCAGGTTAACATTTTAAACACAGCTACTGGAAGTGACCACATGCAGTTCTGCTGCATATGTGAGTCCCATCACTTTCTTCAGTGATATAAGCAGATAAGTAAATTTTAGATTTACATTTTAAATGTGTCCCATAGTATTTAAAAATTACATTCCATAGTCACTATCAAATAAGATAATAGCTGGCAGCCAGTCACAAGTGGTGTCCCCCAGGGATCAGTGCTGGGCCCAGCTTTGTTTAACATCTTTACTGATGATTTAGATAAGGGGATTGAGTCCATCATTAGCAAGTTTGCAGATGACAAGTTGGGAGGGAGTGTCGACTTACAGGAAGGAAGGAGGGGTCGGCAGAGGGACCTTGATAGGCTAGAGAGATGGGCTGATTCCAATGGGATGAGGTTTAACAAGGCCAA
>VWZD01010427.1:784-77671 GCA_013396695.1 Sakesphorus luctuosus | reverse complement strand
ACCATGATCTAGTAATCAAAGTGGGGTTGGATTAAGGGTTGGACTTGATGAACTTGTAAGTTTCTTCCAACCAAAACAATTCTATGATTCTAAGATTATCTTCATAAAGAGTAAAATGCAACACAAAAAAGAGAATATAAGTCATCAGACAGATAGTTCATGTACTTAAAAATCCAGCTAAGTTCTCTGCCATACTCACATATACCTTTAAGTATGTGTATTTACAGTGTAATGCCATCTTCACTTCCTTTAATTTTTTTGTTAAACTTTGTATGTGACCTGGCCTGACCCAGCATCATATATTTGACAGTAGCCCCAAAAAAGAACTAGATCTAATAAAGAGTCATGATGTCACTTTGTGTATAGCTACAGTCAACAAGAGATGACCTTTCAGTCCCATACAGTCTTAAGAATATAATTAGACTAATCAAGCAATCTCTCAATTGACTTGGTTAAGTACTTAGCAGGGTATTAGCAAGAGCTGAACTCAATTCAAGCTTCAGTTGCTTTAATTAATACAGTTTGAAAGCTTTCATTTGATCTGATAGTAAGAAGAGAGCAGAAGTAGAGACCTCACAAAACAACACTCAGCTGTCTGCTGTCTTAGTAGAAAATATTACAAGACAGTAAAAGAGTGCCAAACAACATTAATGATATAGAAAACAAACTGTGATTAAGAAATAAAGGGTTTTCTGGAAATGCACTGACAGGTGTGATGCTGGTAATTCATTAGCTCTCAGATATGAAGGAATAATTATACAGCTAATTTTGATCATTTTCCACAATGGACCATGGCTTTTATAATATTTGGAAATCCCAAATCCCACGTATACAGCATTACAGACAGATGTACAGTCAAACCCTCAAAAATTAATCCTTAAAACATGAAAATTTTTCATTAAGCTACCAATCTGAATTTACAGTAATCTACAGCCACATTCCAAAGGGTGGCCAACATTTCCATGGACAGGCATAATTCTGAATTTCAGATTAAATTCAGTGAGCACAACTGCATCTACAAGTGAAGTGAGGCACAAAACAATGTCAAACAAGTTGATGACCTTCAAAGGCTGGTGTGATCCTGAGACACTTTGCTTCATATAAAAAATGTCACTGGCCACCTTTGTTCAATGTTATCAGACAGAATTCACAGAATAAAGATGTGGGTCAATCCACAAGGTCAGATTCACTTTGGGAAAAAATTAACAAAAAAATTCTTCTACATTCTTTTCACACACCATCCTGATTCCTTTAATGTTTTATGAAGAAATTGCAAGAAGGTATTAACATTTTTATATATGAAATGTAATGTCAACCTAACCAAAAAATATGACTTAACTGTCTGTGGAGTTTTAAAGCAGTTCAGATAAACAAGGGCAAAATTTGGAGGTTGTTCACATTTTTACTTAAAACAGGCTAATATGTGGCAATTTATACACCACTGTAGTTTTAATACTGTGACAGTTTCAAGGTTAATAGGGAACTCATGTTACCACAAAAAGAAATTGAAAGAACAGAATAAAGAATGGAAGAACAGAAAAACTGAAGCTGCACTGGACAGTAAGTTTGACCCTGTAGTGGTGTACTGGGTTTGCATGGCCAGGTTTTGGTAGTGGGGGGGGCTACAGGGATGGCTTCTGTGAGAAGCTGCCAGAGGCTTCCTCTGCATCCAACAGAGCTAATGCCAGCTGGTTCCAAGATAGGCGTGCTGCTGGTCATGGCCAAACCTATCAGTGAGGGTAGTAGTGCCTCTCTGAGACCATATTTAAGAAGCAAAAAAAAGTTATTGAGCAAAAGTAATTGTGGCAAGAGAAGTGAGAGAGAGTATGTGAGGAACAACTATGCAGATACCAAGGTCAGTGCAGAAAGAGGGGAAGGAGGCACCGGAGCTGATTCCCCTGCAGGTTGTTCCCCTGCAGCCCACAGAGGTCCACAGGGGTGCAGAGATCCACCTGCAGACCATGGAGGAGACCCATGCTGCAACAGGTGGATGTCTGAAAGAACACCGTGGTGAGTGGGAAGTCCATGCTGGAGCATGCTCCTGGCAGGACTCGTGGCCCCATGGAGAGAGAAGCCCATACTGGAAGAGGTTTTTCCTGGTAGGACTTGAGATCCTGTGGGGGACGCATTCTGGAGCTGCCTGTTCTTGGACGACTGCACTCCATGGAAAGGGACCCACAGTGGAAGAGTTCATGAAGAACTATAGCCCTTTGGAAGTACTCACACTGCAGAAGTTTAAAGAGGACTATCTCTCAGGGGTAGGAGCCCACACTGGGGTAGGGGAAGGACTTCTCTCCTTGGAGAGGAAGTGGCAGCAGAAACAACATGTAACTGTTACATGACTGTACCACCCATTCCCTGTTTCCTTGGGCCTCCCAGAAGGAGGGAGAGGTAGGGGAAAGGTATTTTTAAGATTTGCTTTACTCCTTATTATCTTGCTCTAATTTTGATTTATAATAAATTAATTGAATTTATCAAAGTCAAGTCTGTTCTGTCTGTGAGAGTAATTGGTTAGTCCTTATCTCAACCCATGAGCCTTTTGTTGTCTTATCTTTCCTCCACCTAGTTGTGGAAGGGAGCAATAGTGTTACCAGTGGGTACATGGCATCCAGCCATGGTCAAACCACCCCAAGTTGTCAGTAAGTTGTTAAGAGATCTTACTTTTCATGAAAACATGAGCAACCTGCCTTTCATTGAGAATTTCTTGAAATCTGCATAGCACACAACAGTGAAAAAGTCCAACCTAGCCAACCAGCAGCACATACAGAGGGAAAACAAAAGATTTATCTGCTTAACATCAGCATCAGTGAAACTGTAAGTGTAAGCTAAAGGTACATCAGGTAATGATTTCTCAGTGTACCCAGGGACCAGTTTTCAAATTAAACATGAGCAGATGAAAAGGCAAACTACTCCAAATACAAAGCAAAATGTTCCAGTTTAGGAAGGTTTTACCTACACATAAGCTTTTACCTGTTTAAATAAACACATTCATGTAAACCACTGTAAATCCACATTCAGCATCCTGTGTTTTACCTCCCACTGTGAATATGATTGCCTTTTGGATCTTGGGGGGAAAAGGGGCATTATTCTATCAGTAGTTTTGACTCCTGAAAATATCTTCTGAAATTATGGAAAATCTTAATAGGTTCTGGATGACTTTTTGTTGACTTTCTGGCCTGTCACCTCATATTCTCAATATGGCACCTGGCTAAAGGAATCTTTCTATGGGGTCATTTTCAAAGAAATCATAATGATCACTGTGAAAACTAGAAGCCTATTGGTGTTTTCCCTGAGGCAATGGCGTAGTTTGGGGGATGTTAAAGAGAAAATTCTCTCTCCTGCCATTACAGAATTCAAGACTGAATGCCTGACACCCCATGCTATTAGTTAACAAAAGAAGTTAACAAAATTCCTGCTTGATGGTTTTGGGTGGGGGGGAACTGGGGGAAGGTGTGGTGGGGAATGAGCTTGAACTGTCTCTTTTGGTTTTTTGCGGACATCCACAGCTCTGGCTGAACACTGAAGCTGTATGTGCTGCTGTCGGAGAGAGGCCATTCTCCTGCTCATCACCACTACTGTTTAGTGAGCTGGTTTTTCTTGCCATTGCTGTCCTCCTGGTTCGGCATTGCAGGCTTGGTCTCTGCTCTGGCTTCACCATCGCCCGCAGCACCACAGCCCCCCCGCCCTGCCGTGGCAACAATGAGAAATGAGAGAGAGAGAGAGAAATGAGAGAGAGAAGTCACAGCTGCTTTCGGGACAGGCTGCAGACCTTTCCTTCCTGGGAACTATCCCCATCCCTCCACTCCCAACTTTTCCTTCATTGTTTGGGACAAAGGACAAGGAGAGAGAGAGAGAGAGAGAGAGTTGATGTGAGTGTTCACCCCTTGTCTCTGCCTTGCTGGGAAAAGACTGGAAATTCACCTCACAGCCAGCCGAGGTGTGACACTGACACTGTCCATAAATATTACTGCTACAGGAGGAACCTACCATTTGGGGGTTGGTCTCTTTTGTTTTTACTTTTGGGCTTGGGGAGTAGTTTGCTCTGGTCTGTTTACAGTTACATCTATATCTACATATATATGTATATATATAGTAGTTAAGAACAGTTATCCTTCTTATATCCATAAGAACAGTTATCCTTCTTATATCCATTTTCTAATTAAAGTTCCTTTTTCTTAAATTTAATAAGGAGTGATGTGATTATTGTGGAGGAATCTTCTCCTCTGCTTTTTGGTAAACATTTTGGTTTTTCCCTCAGACTAAGACAGGCAAATAAATACTGCATGTAACAAATTGTGTATAATAGATTTTTATTTTAATTAAAGGTTTTCTAGACCTCCTATTCCAGTTAGAGAACCACTTCAATTCTAGAAAATCACTAAAAACTGATTGCTGCTTCTGGAAACTGGTGAAACAGGTAAAGTCCTAATTGATTCATCTGCCTGGCACATACACTGTGTACATGAGGCATAATTAACTAGGAAAGGTATTAGGCCAGTCAACTGTATGCATATGAAAAGGAAATTGTTTTTAAAGAGGTCAGCAGTGGGTCACAACAAACAGCTCAAAACGATTAAAGGAAGATATATTTGCTAATATGATGTCAACTCATTGTTCTGCACAGCTTTCCCATTCAGTACATCATTAGAAACCTATACTATCTACTATATTGTGCATTACTATCTGGAGATGGAAAACATAAATAATGCAAGATATCAATAAATAAGAGCTCCTAAATTCCCTTCAACAATAAAAACTGCTGACCTTATGCATGGCTGAGTTGCAAATCCAACAGAACAATAACCAGATAAATACTGCTAAGAGTTATAGTTTAAAAATTAAAAAAAATAAAAATGCTAAAGACCATGCCCTTCAAAAGTATGCATGATTTTTTTCTTTACATTCCCAGAAATCACTTACTTGGGTATTTGGTTTAGCCCTTTGGAGCTGAAACGTGTATGGGCAAAGCTTCTCCTCCTAAGATCTTTCAAGACAAAGAATGTGACCCCATCTCTGCACAGAGGAGGTGGGCACTTAAGGCTCTGGCTATCTTGTGGAATGGAACTTGCGGAACTGAACTGGTTGTGCTGAACAGGCTAAGCAGAAATGGCCACGTTTTTCATATCGGCATTAGTAACAGATGGAGAACAGTGCACTTCTGTAATATAAGCAATAGTCAAATAATGTGTTTTGATGGATACAAGAAATGAAGACAAGTCTAGTCTATGTCTGTCACATGTCTTAAGAGAAAAATTGACCTTTTTTTAACAACGCTATCTGACATTCTTCATTTCAAAATCCCCAGTAAACTACAAAGAACAAATCCCTTGGGCACAGAGTTTTTATACATACCCAGAAATTTAGTTCAAAATACTCTGGCTCTTTTAGCCAAAGAAACTTCTATTATGAAAACACAAAATATACAGTAATACTCCATCGCTAAGAGTCTCACATTATGAAAAGCTTTAAGAAACTCTCATTAACCCTTGCTTACACACAATACTAGTTTTGACTGTTGGGTCATTGTGTTTTCATAAAGGCAGTGTTGCTGGAATTTGGAGAACTCAGAGCAAGAAAATACAGAGAAACCAGAATTAAGGAGCAAAAAGGAAAGATACATCTGGCTGCAGAAATTAATTCCAAAGTACAGGGCAAGCTTTTTTTTTAATATGATACATTTATGAATCTTGAAATAATTCTGAAGACCTTAAAAGTGGCTTTACCAAAAGAAATGGAAGAACAGAAGTTTTAAACTCTTGGATTTGAATGGAGACTGGGAGCACTTAATGACTCTTTACAGGAACCATTAAACAACATGTGAAGAATGAATTGTAGTACCGAGCATATAAAGATACTGTTATTATTATCTCTTTTTCCAGAACACTCCATTTGCACAGGAATCAAGAAAACTTCAAAGCTGAAATTTACTTTAATGTTTTTGCCTGCAGGTCAGCCAGAAATCATCAGGTACTGCAAGTCACTTCATAGCGAAACCCAAATATATGTACTCCAGTTGTGTTGCCTTCATAAGTATATTGGACTCATTAGTGAGAAAAGAAGGCAATAAACTAATAGTAGAGCAAATGCAACATTTAAAACAAATTATTCAAGTCTTTTTTTTTTTATATTCACAGTTTGAATCCAAAATATTGTAACAAGAATTTCAAGAACCATTTTGGATCTGATGGAGCCATTTCTCTCTACCATCATCACCACCTAGAACAGACCCATTGGCTATAACTGTCAATGGGCTTGCACATGAAAGAGACTAATTATTAAAGTATTAGCAAATTTGTATATCAAATAGGATAAACCTTTCAAGAGCTATTTGCAAATATTACTGAAAGAACAGCCTCCAATGTAGTTTGGCAGCTGTACATGTAATTTAGGAAGCAGTCCACTGACTTTCTATTTTAAAAGTTTTACTCTGATTATATATTGCTATACAGAATGTTTTGCAATATCCTGCTGAAGATTTAGAAGTGTTCAGGAATTAGGAAATATTTCTTGTACTCATATTTATTCCTATCAGTCTACTCCAATGCAAAGTCAATATTTATGAAAGAGTGTTGTAGTGACATTGTGCTACATATTTTTACTTTTGCATTTGTGTTTTAAAGTTTCAGGTACTTTTTATCATGGAAATTCGTACCGGGTAATTTGTATGGAAAGCTTAAGCTTTCAAGACAGGGAGGGGGCTAGGAGGTCATAAAAAAACCTCTGACCACAGGAAAATAAATAGCAGGAAGTCAGAAGTGGGGATTTGCCATTGTCAGAGCCCAGATTTACACCTAAGCTGAAAAAGGTAAGTTGCAAGGCAGATTTTGTATTGTTAAGCTTCTCTATTATCATTCTTGTTATGCTCTGAAATTATTCTGAAACCCATTTTAATAGAGTCTATAGATAAAATTATTTCCATAATACTCTGAAATAAAGTTTAAATAGCAAACATTTACTAAGTTATAGCCATGTGGAGAAGAAACTTCTAGAACTCCAAAAAGGGAGAAAGCCTTGAGGAGTGATGTTGCATTATGGTGCAGGAGATAGGAAGCATGATCACCTCCAAAAATCTAGACATGACATTCAAGGAATGCTGCCAGGCCATCCTCCTGCATAATGGAGAAATACAGGTCAGCTACAACACCAGATCACAAAGGAAAAAAGGCAAATAAAGAACCCAAATTCAGCTCTGATGATGGTAACAGAAATCTCATCAGTGTCAAGAAGTTTAGGCTGTTTCTCTGGAATTGATGTTAGTCTTTAAAAAAGTCCAGATGATCCATTGTTATTGCACAGGCCTCAACTCCTGTTCCCCACACTTGGCAAGAGGGGAAGCAGCTGATCCAGGGACCCTGTCTCCGCTCTGCACCGCTGGCCACTGGGGGGAGTTTTCTTTCTATTTTCTCTTTTTATTTTTGCCCGAAGTAACTTTTATTGCTAAGAGTTGGTGGTTCTCATTGGTTATGGATCCTGTGAAGAAAGTCTGGTGTGTGTGAACCTGCGTGCAACACTGAGCCAGAGAGTGAAGCAGCCCTGGTGTAATGAAGCTCAGCGCAGGTCCCAAGTCTCACAAGTTTCTCATTAAACCTTACTGCCTTTATGTACCTGCTCCTGGTCTTCTTTCTTCCCCACTGTGACATAAACCCTTTCTTCCCTTTCACCTCTTACACCACCTAATTTAGCTCCTTATCTCCAGCTCTTTCCCTGCCTGATGCCTCTTTTTTCCCTCATCACTCGGAAACCATAAACAGAAACCTTTCGTGAGTGTGAGTAAAATTGTAGTTATTTCTCCCATTTACATCAGGCCATAGAATTTTGTATGTATATAGATATCTTGCTTTGAACCCCTCTCAACTGTCAACTGGGACCTGCTTCACTTCATAAGCTTCACCTACTGTGAAGTTATGAATATTCTTAAATTTGAGGAGGTGTTATTTCTTCTGCTTTCAGGGGAGCTTCTGCAGACTAATGCATCAATGCAGTACCTGGAATCAAAAATCTCATCAGTCACAGCAAATACACTCGATGTCTTAGGAAGACATACTGAAAGACTCGGGTTTTATTTGGACTTATTCCTTTGTTCTCACACTGCATTTCATCATGAAGACCATGTACAGCAAGTAGAGCATTCATGGGCTGACAAAGGAAAGCTGGAATGCTATTGAGATAGAAGGAAAAATCAAATACACCCTAGTGTCAAACTTTTCAAATTCTGCTCTGAAGATTCCAGGTGTTTTATTTTCAGTAACAGCTTTGCAGAGCACCTGTAAGAACAAGTCTGCCTGTGATAAAGTTGTTAATGTGCAACAATGCTCTGCAGCGTCAGTTTTCAGCATTAAAACATATATTACTAGCTTCATTTCTCCAGCACTGCACTATTCTGTAAAAAATGAATGCTCTACATGAAACACTCCAGAAGTGTGCTTTAGAGGACAAATGAGATCAAAGAACAGAGTCTACATCACATTTTGTTGAAAGCACATTCAGCCATTAGATCAAATAAGTCTGTGTCACATTCTACTGCAATTTCCAAAGCAACTTCTTTCAGGCAGGGATGAAGCAGTTCTTACACTTTGTGATGTGTTACGATAAAGTCAGTGTGATATAAAAGATCAATTATTATTTCACCAAAAGCCTACAGCCATACCAAAGACTTCAAAATGTGTTAGCATTACAGAAAATTTTAAAAGTTATCCCAAAAAGGAAAATCAGAAACTGTCAAGCAAAATACTGTGGCTGAAGTTTTTAAGGAAGGGAATGAATGCCTCAAAGCAGACTAAGTGATGCTGTGATCATGCAGTGAACCAGCAGGTGCAGGTAGGACCTCAGTAGTGTTGGCATCAGACATACGGGCTCTGCCAACAAGTGCCTTTGCGCGCTGGACTGAGTGCACCAGAATTCTGAATGGAAGAGACAGGGACTTGGTCCCTGCAGTTCTTTTAACTAACCCAAATGCAGCTTGCTTTCATCAATTCCTAGATGCAGTTAACAAGGAAATGGGTGTTTGTTTGAAATGAGAATAAAACAAAATGAAAGAGGATTGTTCAGAGAGTCTGGAGGCTTTAGAGATACTTTTCCAAGTAGAGGGAAATTATCATTGACAGTCATCAATATAATCACTAAGATTTGCAATATTGTTCAATTTTCCTGCACATTAGCTTCTCTTTAGTTTTGGAGGAAGCTCCACACACAAAGAACTAACAAAGCCTGTTCTGAAAATTCTTCATATCTATTATCAGACAAAATGGACACCATTTCAGTGATTCTGTCATAGTCTCCTCTGAAAATTACACTGACCATGACTAAGAACTTCAGATTAGGCATTTGGCTCCTCAAATAAAATTGCAATACAGGACTGTGGTAACAGCCAGTAACTGTGGCTAAGTTGAGAAAAACACATGGGTAAGAACACACTACCAGAACTGAAAAGGGAGAGAGGCAAAATAAAAGTTGTAGTACATCACTGCTTTAAAACAAAATAAACCCCAAAAAGCAACTCTATTTTGTTTGTTTTCCTCTAATACAAGGTACACTGTTGTTTGTTAAATGCAGTAATGGAACTGCTCATTATTATTTTACCTCTTAACAAAAAAAAGAACATTAGTCACAACACTGAGTAATCTGCAACTGATTACTTTTCAAAAGAAAATTCTTATGAGATATTTCCGTTCTTTAAAGTACACAATACTTTCTGTGAACAATTACAGAGTAAAGCTCGAAGGTTTACAGATCAGTTACCATAAATACGAGTCTAATTACTGTAGAGCTCTGTAAGAACTGAACAGAATTATTCTGAAAGGATGCAACTCAAGAGACGCAAAATCTGATAGGGAAAACTTCAGCTGAGGACAGGGCAATGTGATTTCAGTACACAGGCCAGAATACAGAGCACTCTGTTCAATTGTACCGGTGCACAGAACAGACTGAGATGCTACTGTCCATGAAATACAGAGCCAAGCTACTTGGATGCACCCAGCTGCACAGGTCACATACTCTGAGGAGTACTCCAAGCACATAGATGGACTGTAGATCAGGGAACCACCTGGGGTATGCAGTAAGGAAAAAGGAGTCACAAAGTCTCATGTAAACACAGGGAGCTTTCCGCTCCTTTTGCCTTTCTACAGACAGCAGAAAGAGCTGACTGCCTGTGCAGCCCATGCAGAAACTCTGTTGTTTCCACTGAGCAGAGACTTTGTATGTGGCACCACACACAGGGCCAAACAGCCTGAAGTGCCACTGACCACCACACAGCTACCAGGTGCCACTGCCACCACAGCAGCATATAGCATACAGGCATAGAGCAGCAGCAATGGTGTAAAAAACACATGCTTTGGCCTTGGTATCAATATCTCCAAAGCAAACTACTCAATGAAGAATCATATTTCATAAAAGGACCCATGCAAGGATGAGGAAAAATGTAGCAGGCAACTTTGGAAACACAGCACTACCATTGCCAAAGAACGCTGTTCTCAGATGGAAGCTTTCACTGCCTCTTACCAAAGACAAGAACAAAGAAAGGGGGTTGTGGTCAGACAGCGGTAAGGGCAAAAGTATCTGCAACAGTTGGTGGGCTGCTCCTATGCAATGGGAATTTTATTTGGTGCGTATCAAGATCTGTGTAAATACCAACCCCCTCACAAATACTGTAAGGTATAGCCAGAAATACAGGACTGGTCTTCTAATCAGCTGAGATAATAAATTCCATTAAGACTTTGTAAATACAACAAAAAAATTAACAGTAAATCACAAAGTTTTCTTCAAATAGGAAGCATACAAAACAAAACATGTTACAGTCACACTCCACATAATAGGCAGTTCAGATAAATGTGGGGAGTTTTTGGTAATACCTCATCACATGTTGTATATACACTGTAGCATATTTTGTTCAGGTGATAAAACTTACTAATGGCATTTTGTTATACTTTCTTTTGTTATTTCTTGGCTAGAAAATGGAAAGACTCCACCTTTTTCAATTTAAATAGAAAATTGTGCAAATTACGAAAGCATGAATTAGAAAGACTATCTTTTGTAAGAACACCACAACACATAATGCTCTGAAAATAAAATGGTAATTCATCAGCTTGAGATAACTCATATATTTTAGTGAAGTTCACACAAGTAGTTTTTCCTCTAATTTTGTGTCTTCAGCCCAGGTCTGCTTCTACCTACTCTGTGTTGCCATCATCTGGGCTGTTTGCAGAAATGATCAGCTGATATACATAGAAGCATAGGGAAATGTAGCTTTTTACTAAAACAATGCTTAGGCACATAAAATGAAAACAAAAGAGTAATCGACATTTGCCCCCTCCAAAAGATGCCCAGGCAGCAGAGTAGCTTGTCCCTCAGCATTCTCACACAGCTCTTCAGAGAGACAGGGAGACCATGTTGCAAATAGAGACACAAAACATCACAGAAGAGCTACAGTTCCAATTAGGACAAAATCAGCCACTCTAGGTAATAAAACAACAGGAGGTATCACAACATCGATACCGGAGAAATACTGCCACTTGTTATCTAACCATATCGCTCACTCAGAACATTACCCAGGAGATTCAGAGCCAGCCTAAACACTTCAGAAACCATCCAAAGCCGTATGGCACTGCATTCTTTCATACCTCAGGAGTAAAAGTTAGCCAGAGCCTTCTGACAAACTAAAGTGATTTATTATCACATAGCAGAACTAATGCATTCTGCTTTACAACTCTCCTGGTAGTCTAGGAGAGATGTTGCATTTATTACCTATATAGTACATAATGCCTGTTACAGATCTCTGTATTATTCATAAGACTGGCTTTTTTTTGTGCCATTATAATGCTGATAAATTATAAAAAAATGCATATTTTATTTCAATTTCTAACATATTTTGGTATACATATCAATCCATCACATTGCTGTAGGAGGAAAAAGCATTACTGCTGACAGCTGTTGACATATTCACCTCAACAGAAACAAAACAAAAGGGCTGCAAGGGTTGTTTCCATTCTCAGCTATCTCTCCACTTCAGTGCCTAATTTTTTGCATTTCAGTATTTGGAGGAGGCTATGGCAAAAGTCCATACTACCAGAATTGAGGAGTGCCAAGGGGTGCAACAGTACTAAGGATAAAAAAAGCCATTGAAGGTATCAAGTGGCATTCACAGTTTTCTCTTCAAAGGTACACTTCTGCCAACAGAGTGGCTCCATAAGATGAATTCCATTTCCTAAGGTGAGGTTAATTTCTACAGAGGCCAATATAGGTGCCGCTGAGTAATGCAACCATAGGTACAGATGGGGCAAAAAGGAAACAAGGGTTATTTCAGAATCTTTAGCTGAATTTCTTCTTTTTTCTTCTCCATTTCTTCCTCCCACCACCTCAGGTCACATGAGCCAAGAGTGCCCCTTCCACCACTGCTCATCAGTCCTGATGATCAAACCATCTCACTAAAAATATAAAAATTGAAAATACAACACCCTGCACTCAAACCCATTCAATTACTCTCAAAAGTATTATCGATACTGATAGACAGACATAAGATGAACTATTTGCCTGTTATTAAATTGCTTTACATGAGTCTTGACTGATATTGGCACTATCCATCGATGTTAGTGCCTTACACAGAGCATAGTTAATGGGGATAGTTCTAGAGATACCAGGATATTATGAGAGTTGTGGTTTTTTCTAACATTATTGGTTAGTATCATAAGATACAGAACAGAGGAGAACAATCATCTAAACTAGTATCTTAAAAATAATAGCTTTCACAAACGCCAAAACTCTACAGTGCATAAACTATGGTCTCTCTTGGAAGGCTTAAATCTTACTATTCCCTATCCTTTATACTATTCTGTTTTGATTACAACTTGAAACAACTACTAAAAATATGAAAGTCATTTGGTTCTCTGCTACTTAATTGTTATTCATTAAAATGTTACTAATATTTACTAAGAGATCATAGCACAAATGCAAGAGAAAGCATGCTACTTTAATCTGTGGCAGGCACACAGCATAGGTAAGGTGCCTTTTAATCTGCACACAGACATTCTGTGCAAGATGGCTATGTCTGATATACAGCCATGGCTTTTAGATCTATGAGACCATTAACATAATTGGCTCTGCAAGTGATGAAGGGTTGTTTGCCTTAAAATCCTAGCAGCAGGCTAAAATATCTAATATCCACCTTTTACACAGTGGTCTTTCCAAAAACAATGTGCTCCCTCCCTGTATGAAGAGGAATTTCTAGCTTGCACTCAGGCAGCTGTGTAAAACATTAAAGGGGAAATGGATTTCCTTTAATGAGGACTGCCTGCCCAGCGCTGGGCATGGACACAGCCATGCCACTCTCTGAAGGTGGTATGACCTTCCATTCCTTGAAAGTCTCAGCAGCATCTGGAGCAGCAGGATCTCTTCCATCTCACATTTCCCCTCTGCAAGCTGGCATAGCCGAGGTGGCCCTGGCAAGACTGTGACCACCCACCTGCACAAAGCACATCCTTCCTCCACCAAAGGGACCTGGCCACCATCTGCTCCCAAATGCTCCACCTCACTGTGGCTCAATGCTCTCTGACTTGGAATATTCTGAAGTAAGGTTCATCTTCATAAGAGCTTCATAGAAGTAACACACAGGAGTACTTCATTGCCTTAGAGGCACCTGCACGCATTGCAAGTATACCGCATTAAACCAGGGAATCTATCAAAAGTATAAACGCACACAAGGCAGTCTGGGCTGCACCCAATATGTGGCTGGATGGGATAGACTGGGATATCCTGCCATCTGCTGGGAGCAGACGGCTTGCTGAAGTTCTGCAACCCCTGTATGTGATTACAGACCTATAAAATGCAAGGACACCAAATAGAGTTATGAAAAAAAGGTGCAAATCATTCTGTGCATGATACAGGTAATTTGTGAAATACATACTACTGTATATACTTTGAAGGAATATTTGTTTACCAGGATCTCCTCTGGGGTATGCATTATTCTATATAATACTATTTTAATTTCCTCTAATAATATCAACACTGTAAATTTTAACAGTCACACCAGTTCTTGCGGAATTGAATTTGTTCATTATATGAATAATAAAAGAAACATTTCTTATTTTTAGAAAATTATTCCAAGTGTTTTGATATTTTGGGGAATTAAGGGGTAGTTTATGTTTCGGTTAAAACTTTAGATGCTGGATTCAGGAAGTTTCACAAGAATCTGAACCTTTTAATTATTTTCAAGGAAAAGTCAAGTAAAGAAGTTTGAGAAAACTACAGAAAAGAAAGGAGGGGACAAAAAACCCCCGAACAAGTCTTGGAAATGAAACTAGGAAATACCCTTATGTCTTTCAAGACAGTAATTTTGAATTACCTCTATTGTCAGAGGTGAGGCAACTCCATTACAGCTACCTAACTCTATACCAGCCAGGCTGTAAAATCTTTAGAGCCACTGAAATCATCTCAAATAGCTTCCTTTCTAGCTCATGACCCTCTAAAGCTGACACAAACATCAGAGGTCACTGTACCTTACACCAGGCTACAGGCATGGGATCCTAATGGTCAAGGCACTCAATCAGTGCTGCACATCTGCAAGCTAATTCAGAATAGATACTTCCTAATTCTGAATAGATGCTTCCAGGCTGCACTGGAGGCAGCTATAACTTAACTTGCAAGGTAACATACATGCCACCCTAAAATAACTGCATGGAGAAAGCTTCAGGATTTCCACAGACATTACAACGCTGCAGTTGCTGCAGTGGGGTCATTCATCCTCCTGGGTGTAGGCAAGTCTGCCTTACTGCCCTGAAAGGCATGAAGGATGAGGCACACAGTGGTCACCCAGAGAGCAATGTGCACACCAACATGCAACACACTTGTCCAGGAGTATTTTGCAATCAGACAGCTGGTTGGCTGAGGCAGAGAGGAGCACAGAGTGAAGGTGTGTTTGTTTAACAAACTCTTCCTAAAAATTGTGATGTGAAAAAAAGTACACTCTGTGCATGCTAACCTATTAAAAAATGTTGGCTTAACACTTTCTTAATTCCAAAAAAATGCTTAAGACTGAATAAAGCATACACACAAGCTTTTCCCCATTGCAGCAGCAACAGTCCAATTTATAATCAATGAAAAATGTAACACGCCATTCAAAGAACAAGGTGACACACCAGAATTCTCAGCTTACATAGGTTATTTCTAACTTAAAAACCTCCAAAAGGCATATGAATATTTCTGCCTACATCAGTAAGGGTATAATGTCAAAATAGTCCTATTATTTCTAATACTTCTTAAAACACTAGTCTATTCAGAAAAATGCACCATTAAATATTATGGACCATGCCTGTAAATATGCACACTCCTCTGTAAGCCTATAAGAGGAAACAGTATGAATGCACATCATACTTTTCAAATAACCTGACCACCAAAGAACCTCAGCCACTTAACAGATCAACTGTAAACAGATTTATTCATAGCAATTACTTCATATCCACTCATAAAGGCTGCTGACTAAGCAGGGAAAAACCAGTTTATCTTGCACTGTAGAGTAACACAATAACACCATCAAAAGCAAAGTAGAATCAAATATTGGATCCAGTAGAAATTAGTAGCTGAGCACAGCACAATTGCTAGAGCTGGAAGCCAGCCAGGATATGGGGAAGGATGCTGGCGGTCGAGAGAAAGCTGCATAACTAATCACCACTGTAGTCTCCCATTCAGTTTTGCACTGAATGTGCTAAGTGGCACATCTAAGAGTAGAGTGCTTCCCTCTCATCTGATGGCTTAAAGGAAAGATTGCTTAAATGCCAAGCTTACACATTACACAAAACTCTTAAATGCAAGAAAGCCATTTAAATGCATTTCAAAAGGAATTTTCTGAAGTTGTGCCTAGCTCTTGTGTTTGCATCAGCATTACTTCAAACTGCTCTGAAAAGCATCACCAGCAAGTAGGCAATAACAAGTTACTAAAAAAAAAAATTAAAGCAGCTACAGATAAACACATAATACAGAAGAAAACATAGATTTACAGATGAAGCTCAAAGAGATGAACTGCAATCTGCAAATATATTCAGTATAAAACCAGACTAGGAAATAATTCTAACTTAGCTCACTTGGGTGGCCCATGCTCTTCAAAGACAAACTGATCACATCAATTCTTGAAAGTAAAAAGGAGAGCATCACGCTTTCACTGAGTGACTGGAATTAAATGATTGAATTTCTTGCCCTTTGAATTGCAACCAGGATCTTCTATGACAAGTTGGAAATACTCAAAGCAAGAACCACTGTGCACAACATATTTCTTACACTGACTTTCTAATACATTGTATGTATGTAAGCCTCCATCACACAACAAGATTCAGCAGTCAATTATAAACTTTTTTTTGTATCAAACAAATTTTGGATAGCAAAAGCAAATTCTGCTCAGTGAAAGTGAAATAAGTATTTCCAACAGGATGGTGCCAGAGCTCAGTGATAATTCACGTCTTTATGATGGATATTTGCTTTCTTCTACACTTGCTTTCATTCCATGTCTCCTAACAGTTCCTTTATACGTTTGCAGATGTGCATATGAGTGATAAGGCAATGCATAGATTTTTGTAAGTGATCTTCTTCAGGATGCACTTAGAGCAGTCACCGCCTTAATGCAATTTCAAATAGCTGTCAAGATTTAACACTTGTTTTGCTAGACAAATAGCCTATTATTGGCAAGTTGTCTATTCTTCTAGTACATCAATCAGGTCAGGCTTAAAATCAATACCCAGCATTTGTCTATTGTGTTTCATGTGTCTTCAGCCTGATTATATTCATTAAGAAAGAACAGACTACTAATAGCATTCATTGTAAATCAGGTTACAGTGTCAGGAAGCAAACAATCTTACTGCAAAATAATGAGCTTAAATTCTTAACCAGAAGAGCCATACAGACAAAGTTCAACTGTAAAAATCATAATGCATGTAGTCTTTAGTCTAAGATGACCTTCAGCCTACAAAACCCCAGAACAATATCACCATAAGAATTCCATTCATCCACATTTAATATCAGTCACAAGAGGAAACGTAAGCCCAGTGGAGCCCTTCTTAAAAAGAAATCTGCTTATATCCTATGGTTTTGTCCCACCATTATAAACACTAACATTTAAATAGAACTTATTTCATCTTCAACCTTCCAGTCCCCAGTAAAAATGGAAACACAGTTGATGAAGTTTCAAAAATTCCCTTCAAATATACTCCTGTTTCTTCTTAGCAATATAAACTGATGAAAATTAGTGAATCATATACACTCATCAAATATATCAGGCTGCAAAAATCAGTTCAGAGTAAGTGTTTTACCTCAATTTGTTTCCAATACAACTGAAAAAAGAGAGCAGAACACACTCTTTTGGCATCTTCAGTCCCAACCTGCATTCCAGCTGAGTGAGTCACCCCTGATTTCCGTTCATTAATCAAAATGGTAAATGCAGGTGAGCCCAGATCTGGCTTCGAGACTGCAGTCTGTAAACTGGCTTAATCACAGCTGATTGGCACTTGGAATCAAACTAGGAGACTGTGGAAACAGATATGCTAGTTTGGAATGAGAAAAAGGAAGCAAAGAGACAAAAGGACAGAGCAAAGCATAAATACAAAACAAACAAAACAATCCCATAGGTTTCTAAAGGTTGAAAAGCCTTCACATTTTTAGGCGAGGATAAACCAATTATTTAGAAGCATGGGGAACTCATTTACAATGTTCCAGCTTTTTAGTGGTGGCTGTAGGAAAGAACCAATTAGCAAATGTTATTGCAGGATTGCCAGAGTTCCCATTGTTTGAATTGAATTATTGTTGCATTGTAACCACTGGCTGAAGCAAAGGCTTAAAAGACTCAGTATAGTTTCTATTTGTTACCATGGAAGCAGGGGAGAATGACATTTAACATATTTCAGGGAAAAAAAAAAAGACTTCTAATGCTATTCATTAATGGCAATTACTAACGTCTAGACTTAGATATCACATTCTCTTCAGCTCTGTAAGATATCAAATACATGATTGAATGGGACAACAGAAGTACATTACAATAAAATGCTGACCACTCATGAATTTATTCAACTAAGAAAACAAAAATTCCAGCCATGGTGTAAACTGCCTAAAAGCTTGGCAATTTTCCGACCACCATTCAGAAAGGACCAGTTAGATCTGACCATCTTTTTTATATACTCTGCACTCCACTGGCTTGATCTGTCTAAATATTGTATATTTTTCTCTGCAGCACAGAGAGGACAGGGTAACACAGAATTTTAGTGGAAATAGCAAAGTAATTTTAGGCAAGCTCCATCAGTACTGCTGCACTGCTTTTAATAATACAGTTAATAGTTGTGTCAACATGGACTGTAACACATTTAGAACCTTTCATTTGCTATATTATTCTTATGTTATTTTAATTCTATATCTAATATAAAATTATATTATTATAATTGTCTAAGAATTAACATATTGCTTTATATAGATGAATGTTAACATGAACAAATTATTTTTAAGCTAATGACTAAACAATATTGACTTGAGAAACAACAAAAAGTCAATTTTAGGTAAGTCTTTATGTCGTTACATCTTATCAAACAATTAGACTTGAAACACAAGCAGATTTCTCCAAATAAATGAATAGGAGCTCCAAACAGTGAAACAACTGGAAATCTTTTAAACTACTCGAGGGGAGTGTGGGTGTGTGGGTGAAGAAAAATGCAGGAAAAAAGGACAAAAAAATCTCTTACAGCATCTTAGTATTCAGTTACCTAGTCAGATACTTAGACATATTTCCTCAGCTGGGAAAGTCACTTTTTCAGAAATCCATTCCCAGGGGTGGCCCCAGTAGCACACCAAGGAGGCCACCCACTTTGAACCAGAAGATATGGCACAGTCATGATATCATCACTCTCAAGGAGTGATCACTAACTGTTGAACTACAGTGATACAGAGCTTAATTCCAGTTTCTGAGTTAGTTGGTCTATCTGTGCTTCTTTCTAGTTTGTACCAGAAGGAAATGCTGAAGCCTCACTCAGAGCAGGGAGCAGAGGGATCAGCCTTGTGCTCTGAAAAGTTCAATGTCATCAGCAGCCTTTAAATTCTGCTCGCAAATCAGTATTGCTTGGGCTTTATGAAAATGAAAAGGGGTTATAAAATGAAATGACTGACACGTTTTACGAAGTAGTTTTTTAACTTTCAGGTACTTAAACCTGGCTGATCAATCACACTAGAAACCTCTGACAGCTGACCAATAACAGCATTTTCCACTGTAAAAGCTGAGCTGGTTATCTTGAGTGTTGTTTATCTTGTTAAGATGAGATTCTGTGCATCACATACAAACCAGCTAGTCATACCTTGTAAAAAGTCTCTAGGTAAATACAAATCTAAAGCCAAAGGCTTTTGTGAACAGTCAATGTTCAAAACAGATTTTTTTTTCTGTGCTCCATCTATTTAAAAGGAAAAACTGTGCAAAACCACTCTCTTCAGGGGAACATCCACCCTAAGAATCAGAGCTCTGCTCTCCCAGTTGTGCTCTCAGGACCAGTCCCTCTCCCACATCTGCAGAAAACAAAGGGTGTGACACTGTCAGACATAGCAAGTTCATCTTTTCATACTTTTCGTCAGAGATGGAACTTCTGTGCAACAGTCCTGGAAAGGAGTGATGGAGGTAAGTGTGTGTGCAAATTAAGAAAAACGTACCTTTTACCTTTAGGTTATATATTTAACCATATTTACAAGGTAACACACTAGAGGTGTATGCTTCTTTCTAAACCCTCAGGGAAACACATGCAAACATTTTCATAGTGGAACCAGCGCTAACCAGAGGCTACAGATAAAAATAACACTGATGAGAAAGGACTTCAGAGCAAAATGAAGATCTGCAGTAGCACCGCTTGCTGCAGAAACAAACATACTGCATTTCATCTTAGATTAGTATTAATCGCTACTGTCAGTTTGTTTCATATTGGCCAAGGGAAATTTAATAATAAAAAATTTTAAATTTATAGGCATAGGTAGATTAGCTTTGCTGAATAATCAACTGGAAAATGATGCATTTAAGCAATTGAATTTATTAATATATGAATAAGAAGACATTTGCTTGAAATATGAAATTATACAATTACCACTGACCAGCACACCACTGTCCGTGGCCATTTCTATCACAACAGATGTCTTGCTAAACTTTTTAAATATTCACATTCACACTTAGGCAATTTATCAGCCTAAAACTTCTCCAGAACTTCCTTTGAAGTGTGATAATCACATATGTATTTTCGAACCCTACATAGGAACCTTTCCAATCCACTGACTTCAATTAAGTTAATCACTTTCCCATCTAGGAACAAAAACATGAAAATACAAAATAAAGTTTCTGTGCACATCTCAGCATAACAGGCACCATACTGGATCAGTCTGAAACTCTATTCAAATCAGTGTTCTTTTTTCATCAGTGTTTCTAACTCATGCTAAGAAAGAGAGAAAATATAAAGCAGTGGTTTTGCTGGAATACCTCACACTTCCAGTGGTTACCAGGAGATTACAGAAAGATCAAAGTGTGTGAAGTTTAAGAAACCATTTCCTTCTACAGTGCAGACAGTGACACTACATTTATAGTAGTACGTTTATGGGCTAACATTTTATTTAGGTGTTAAAATTGGAAACATAATTATGAGGTTTTATGATTTACTAACTTTCTAAAATCTGAGAGAACAGTGAATGTCTGAGTTGTTAAAAAGTCACATTAAGTGCTCCAATTTCCACTGATTTCTTTGCCTGAAGGTACTTATTTAAAAAGAATTTATATACTTAGCTTTTCCTCAAAAATGTTACAAAATTCTTGCCTGTACAATTTGGCATGTAAACGTGACTGAATTTTTTTTTTTTTCAAATCCTTTTGCAACTTCTCTAAATTAAGTGGATTTTAAGGATGTTCTATTAAAACATGCAAATCCATTACAGTTACTAAAACATCCTAACAAGAATGAAGTAATTATTTTCTTTGTCTAAATTATTTTCCCTGTTCTACCACTGGGTTAACATACATTCTGCAATTAATCCAGCTTTTATCAAACTCCTACCTGTTGACTATCCACTGCTGTTTGCTTCATCTTCTTTCCAGAGCAATATTGGATTGCCCTCTAATGGATTACCTGAGCAACTGCACAAGCATGTTTTTCCTGCTAAAAATCTTGGCTAAGTAAACAAGGTTGCACGAGAAATGGGAAAAGTAAAATTGTTTTGTTTTGCTTCCACTGCCGTTTAACTATCTTCTTAGATTTGACTTAAACTTTGCAAAATTTAAATTTCAAACCTATTCATTTTACTTATTAAATTCATTGTACCGCATTACATTTTGCAAAATGAAACAACGTGCTGCAGAGATTCGGGTTTTAAAGTGGTCTCAGGCTGTAAGGTGAATTTTAAACCTAGAGTCAAAAAGTTTCTTATAAAATAATAAAGTAGAAGCTGACCCAGCAATGGATTTTTTCAAGAAAATTTCATCAAAATACTCCAACTCAACTTTTGAGCTCAATCATCTACCCTAAACCACTTGCTGACTCCGTCCCTGTTCTCTCGTGTCAGCTGGATGAACTGCCTGCTTTTCTGCCCTGAAAGTGTTTCTCTCTTCCAGATGGGAAACAACTAAATTTTACAAAAACCCAACACTTTGTGAAGAAATCTAATTGTATCTAAAAGCAATATGCAAAGTAAACAACAGGCATGTGGATTTACTTTACAAAGTTATTTGCAGATATTCTGCTTTAAAGCTTGTAAATAATTGAACTGAAGCTTTTACTATATATCCAGCCTAAGTACCCAATTTACAATAACCCAGCATGGTTCAATAAAAAAATCCTTCATGCATTTTAATAAAGAAACACACATGTATTCCCCTGAGCACAAGTGAGATGTGAGAAGGAAGTCACCACCTCGGAGGTATCCCATCCCGCAGAGGAGGAAGAAGCTTGTATTACACAAATGTAAACAAAAGACTTCCTTCAATAAGCACTTCTCTCACTCCATACAATCCACAAATCTCACGGTGGATGCAGATGAGGCAGCTGTTCTGAGCACGGAGGAGTGGCAGGAGCTTCATGCAGTTCAGGTGAGTGAAGACAGGCAACCTATCTCAACACCTTTAGAGGTGAGGCTCACAGTAGTGGCCACAAAAGGGGTGTCCACACTCACCTCTTAACACACACTGCTAGCACTTCTCTGTCAGCATCTGTAACACACTTTACAAGTGACCCAACCCCCCTCAACTCTTTAAAATACATATGCACTTTGAGGTAAAAGGCAAGGGGTTTTGTTGTTTGTTTTTCAGACATTTTAATGATGCTCCAGCAATACTTTTCAATTATCTTCATTCTCAAAATGCTAAATATTCATTCTGTACAACACCAATTAAAAAAAAGCCCAATAAATTTCCATTTAATGTAATATTTAATGTATTAAAAGAGCAACAGCGCGCAAATTTAAGCATAGCAACTATCACCCTGTAGTTGCCTAGAACCATCATTTGTATATCAAAAGAAGTTATCTTTAAAGTATGAGGAATAAAATTTGAAGAACATGAAGAAAATGGAGACTTGAATCACTGAATGCTATAGTTCAACAAGGATCTTCTTCCTGGGAATAGCATGATAAAGGGGGTTCAAGGAGAAAAGAGAAAAAAGGCATTTCTGGATTGCTAAATTCATGAATATACAGGCAAGTGCCAGCATCCAACAGTGTAGGAACAAGAGATCACCTTAGATCTACATCATGAAGCCAAAACAAGTTGTCCCCAAAACAGTGGATTAAAGATGTTTGAGTAATTATAGGAGGGTTTTGCTGCAAGAGTTACTTGGTTTTGATGGTATCAAAGAAAATTACATTTTCTTCTTTTGCTCTTATAGTGAGGTGCAAGCTAATTCAGTCGGAAAATACATATATGTACAAACAAACAAAACAAATAAACCTTTCTGATAATATTTAACCAGTGTAGCATGAGACAGAGGTTTCCAGCTGAAGTTCTAATCACTCAGTTGGGGATTTTTTTATCTAAAGCTTATAAAGGTTAAGCATCTCCAGCAAAGCTATGTGATTTAATGTAGCAATTCTTGTCCTGTTCTGGTTGAACTGAGATTTGAGCTATTATATTTAAAACAAATGAAAATGAAAGAAAAGTCCACTAAACTGGCTATGACATTTTCACCCACGAAAATAGGTCTAACCTATGCTCCTGAATAGAACAACTTCCAGCATTTGCAAACAGAAACAGAAGTAATTTTTATCGCCAGACCACTCAGCATCTGACTATCTGACTAGGGCAGAAACAGACTAAAGTACAGAAGATGATATATATTGTCATACCCAAGTACTCAAAAATATGCTTACCCAAAGAAAAGTGTTGTTTAGGGAGGTTATTTCTTCCTTTTTTGTTCTCTTAAAGTTGTAACTTAGCCTAAAACTAATGGATCAGTTTCTAAATGACTCAAGTTTGACTAAATGAGCCAACTGATTAATACAAAAAAGTTAAGGTGAAAAGCATTATAAATAAATAAACACCCCACTCACATAAAAAAAAGAGATGCAAAAATTTCTGCTCTCCTTAAAGGAAAATGAGGATTGAAAATGAATTAATGAAGCAACAAAACCTTGCTGTGAAACAGGTATCTCTATTCAGGGATATTCAAAGGCCAAAAGAAAATGTCAAACACAGAAGACCAAATTGTGTGAAGAATAAATTATGAATGCTGACTTGCAGTCCCACAAAAAAAGTATGTTTGAGGTTACAAGGAGCAAACCCCATGGTAAAGAGGGAACTCTCCAACAGAAAAGTGGCAATCTGCTTTTTCAGGAAAATTCTTGAAAGTCCGTTTCAAACCTCAAACCAGACTGCTCACTATGAACTGAAGTATAAAGGGAGAGATGTTAATATATCAAACAAAAGTTTCTTAAGTAACCTAGTCTAGTGTCAGATGTCCCTGCCCATGGCAAGGGGGTTGAAACTAGGTGATCTTTAAGGCCCCTTCCAACCCAAACCTTTCAATGATTCTATGAAAAATATTATTCAGTACAAACCCCACAGAGGTCATGAAGGGTAGGGAAAAGGAGGAAGTGCCAGCTGATACATAACCTCCAGGTTGTGACACTATTTTGCAAAACAAAGCAGGGAAGGTGAGATGATCTGATAGAAAGACCATAGAGAGGTCCTTAACAACATCCACTAAAAGTAAGAAGTTTTCAAAACAATTTAGGAAACCATGTAGCTGTGATTTTTTTTTTTATTTGTCACACAAGTCTCAGAGTGTTATCTTTGTCTTAAAGGATTAGTAATCAAGAAGGGCTCTGTAGGACTTTTGTGTCAAGAGCAGCTTTAGATAATATTTCTGTCTCCTAGCCTTAGCATTATTATTTAAAAAAAAAAGTGCAGAAAGGGGGGGAAAAGTGATTGTCTAGGTCTTTCACAGATCAATAGGAAGCAGAAATGTTTATTCTGCAAATAGCACAGGAAGCTGTCTGACTCCATGGGACATGAGAAGCACTTCCAAATAAAGTAAACAGATGAGAAGAGTATTTTTCCTCTATTCTCTTTTGGTTATAGCACCTTTTGTCTTTTTTTCTAAGCAGTAGTCTATATTCTAACAATACTTTTAGTTTTTTTCAAACTAAAAGGAAAGATTATGGATTACTGTGGAATCTAGTTCAGTTTTGGGATGACAGAAATCATATTTCTATTTTATTTATGAAAATGTGAAATAAAGTCTAAAGATAATTTTTCTCCTCCAAAATGTACTGCTAGGGTTAAGTAAAACACAATAGGTACATCATTATCATCTCTAAACAAATTCCAATTAATCCCTTAACACCAGCATGCTCATTCTGAGGAAAACAGGGGTGAAGATCCTTGCTGACACGCATCCTGATGCAGCAGGAGTTGAGGTCCCTGCATAGGACAGTTCACCTGAACAACTGGCTCCAGAGAAAACAGAAAATCCCAAAAGGTCATTAATTCACACTAAAGACAAAGTAGTACTTCACCTTCACATCTCTTATGGAGGCTACAATGCAGTCAAATGACCTTTATCCTTAAAACAGCAGAGCTTCCCCTTTCAGTGAGAGCCTACCACATCCTCATCTGTGTGTTTTAGAGACCCCACATCCATATGCCCAGTTAATCTGAGGGAACTAAGCCTTCTGAAAGCTCCTGTTGCACACCAGGTACTTATTTGAAGTTACTACATGATTAGTGTTTACTAACATCAGTAAAAAAAAATAATTCTGTAAGGATATAGTTAATTTAAGTTTAAAGCAAGCCTAATAGATTTGTAAAAAGTATTAACAAGAACAGGGAAGGGCTGGCCATTTTATCACAAGCACTCTAATGCCTTAAGGATGGAAACTGTAACTTGGGGAAAAAAAAACTAACCTGAAAGTTAATCTGATTGCTTGACTAGCAATTCACACTTCTTAACGAGCTCTATCAGAAAAAGCAATTACTCTGTAGAATAACCAGGTGCTCAACTAGACTACTTGTTCTACCGTGTGTGGGTGGGAGATACCATCTCTGAGATTTCGTTCATGTTGCGTTAGTTTTCAGGTTGTATTAGTTTTCTTCTGTTAGAAATGCATTCTTCCACTTCTTCCACCTTATTTCTAGATCCATATCTAATGGTGCTACTAAAAAAAAAAAAAAGGCAAACCATTGCTTCAGCATCCCTGTATGTAAACCTGGGGATGACATAAGAGGATGCTTCAGAACAAAGGCTTGATATGGTTTGGAACAAGCCTGTGATTTGGTTTCATCTCAGCCACCATCTTCTGACAGGGGAAGAGAAAGGACTATACTATCTTTTAAATCAGCTGATGAGCCTGGAGAGGCTTTACAGGACAGCTGAATGTTAGAGATCATAAATTATATTCCAGTCATGCAATTCCTAGGAACTCAGAAAAGCATCTGAACAGGAAGGTGCAACTTATGGTTCTGGCAACAATTCTTGCAAGTCTCAGGCAAAGATACAAAACTACATCATCAGGTGATGAAAGATAAATGATAGGAAAAACAGAGGGAGACAACAGAAGGTATATACCTGTAAAGAGCAGCCAGGTAATTAAAAAAAATAAAAATCTGTGCATATTTGTGAGGTGGGGAGAAGTGGTGGAAGCTGTTGGCAATAATAAAGCTTGGAAGGGATTGTTTTCTACACATAACTGTATTTTTAAACGGAAACTTTTTAGTTAAAAATTATTTCACCTTTTGGACTATAATATTTAAAAGTATAAACACTTCTTTGGTGGTTTGTTGTTTTGGGTTTTTTTGGTGTTTTTTTTTTTTCCTCAAAGCCTGTTTGCAAGGGCATAAACTCTCGCATCTTTGGAAGTGTGAACAAGTATATGTACGACAAGTAAGGAGAAATTTGCTTTGTGAACTATCTTTTTGAAATACTTGTTTTGTACCAAACAAGATGTTTATAACTCACCATTGCATCAATCTCAAATTTCTGCTTCCTGTATTTTCAGTGAGGAGAAGCATTTTTTCCTTTTATTTTTTAGTTTCTCCAACTCCATTGCAGGGGTTTTTTTCCTTTACATCTCTCATTTGCAACAGGAAAATAATGTTTAAAAGTGCAGAATTTAGACTAAGATATTTAGCTTATTCGTTGTGCTTCAACATTTTTAGCCTCTGTAATTAGGCTGATATCTGAGTTGCAAGCTATAGCTGAAATAATTTTTTTGCGCTGCATTTGAACATTGCCAAGCCCCAGTTCCAATAAACTACAATATATATAAAAATACTAAGAGATTTCCCTTTGTTTTACAGTATGTAAGATTTTTCCCTACTAACTCAGCCTTATGCAAGGAAAATCTGAGGGAACAGCCTTAATAATTAAGAAAAATATTTCTATTCTCCCAAACTACTTCCTAAGCTACTTCTTAAAGAAAGGCACAGACAACTCTGAAGTCCAGAAACAGCTACTTAAAAACATACAAAGAAGATGCAAATTCACTGCCACCAAGTTACAGTCTACCATGAAAAACCACAATGAAGTTGCATTCAGACAGTTCTCAGACATTTCAATAAGTAAACCAAAAATGCACAGATTTCCTGCAAGTGAAATCTCGTTTCGGTAGATTCCTTCACATGAAGTGGGCCTACATAACACAACAGGGAAAAAGCTTTAATAGAGAAGAGTTGGGGGTTTAGTAACCTTCAGCTTCCTGGATTTTTAGTATTGGGCTTTTTTTATCCCAATGAAATACAAAGGAAGAAAGAAAAAGCAGGTACACACATTTGATGGAAAAAATAGTGGCTACCAATGCAAATCTCTTCATACTGAATATATTTAATCTTACCGATAAAGGCGCCCTAGGGCTCACAAGCTGAGACATGCCTGAGCAGGTATGTTTTGTTACTGACAATGAAGAAGTGTCAATGTATTTATTATCCCTGAAAGTGCCAACATCAGTCAAGGTCGGTATGCTTCAATACTATACCTACTACAGTAAAAACATCAGCTTTCTATTAGTGGTTTCTTCTGGTAAAAGTTGAAGTTGACATAGCAGAGTTAGGGTTTGTCTTTTTTGAGATGAAAAGGTGCTCTTGTAAGACAAAGACATGCAGGTTCAATGATTATCTGACCAGCCACGAGCAAGGAGGTGATTTTTTGTGATGTGAGCTGCATTTCTGAAATGCTGCTGAAGGCAGTGCAAACAAGGGAAAAAACACAAAAGCAAAGCAAACCAAAAGAGCTACAGGCAGGTTTTGACCCTGTGATTCAGAGATAACCACTAGAGATTTCGTGAGAACCCATAAAATGTCTTGTAAAAGCTCTTCTATCTTAATAAATTGGAAAACAGAAAAAAAGCTTTCAAATTCCTCCTATAGCATTTTCTCATTTGTTTTTATTTAATTACCAATTTTAATAGAAAATATTCTTCTCAACAGACAAAGGACCGTTTTTCTCAACAAGGCTTTTCTCAACAACAACTGAACTGCAACCCAAGTGCAAAACAAACTTGAATTTTGAACAACTTTGCGCTATCTCATGTTAACCTTCAGAACTGGTATTTCAGCAGAAGATACACTCCCTGCTGTTGCTCTGAGGAACACACCCTAAATCTCCTTCAAAAGACCTTTCTATTAACATTTTCTCAGCATGGGCACAACATTTTTCAGATTACTGCAGACTTGTTATTTAGGAAAACCTGTTCTAATTAACTCTGAGGAAATTCATTTGACAAACTAAGTTAGGTTTTCTTTTCCAAAATGTTAAGGATCAACGCACATACACTGATTAAACTGAGATACTTCTACAAGGCAATGGTGTTCCTGACAATACCAGAATGACCATAATTCCGACAATATCAATCAAAAAAATTAATGAGCTAAATTGGTGAAGTGAAAAAAAAAAATGCCTGTTGCTATATGCTAACCAAAGCAACCTTACACCAAGTATATATCATTGCTAAAGAGGAGACAGAAGATCAGGTGGACTGTTGCTGGATTCCAACAGTACTGTACCATTACTCACTGCACCTTCTTAATATAGGTAATCCTTCTTTTGCAGTAATGTCTTCAAATTACTTAGCTGTGAACTGCTATAATTAGTTTTCCCATGATGAGATCAGTTAGAGTAACAGCAGTAATTAGTCCCACCTTCAGACACTCTCGGAAAGAACTCCTTTTAGACACACCCATCAAAAGCAAACACTGAGACAGTGCAGTCACTTTATCATTTTGGTTTTATCAGCACTTTTAGTATACTTTAAAATTACTGTCTTGACTGTCTAGAGCACTTTCATTCAACAACTTTGTTTTCTTTAGCAGTTTGCCCCAAGGATACAAATTCCCAGTGATGTGTCAGTTGATCAAGATCATGTGGTACAATGCAGCAATCATTTATCATCCATGTCACCAGGCTGCAAAAATATTTCCTTCAAATGCCATACTGACAAATACAGCATATTATAACAGCTTATCCTGGCTTGTGTTGCTGCTTCTTTACAAACTCTGTCAACTTCATTTTCTGGCCATGAATACCAGCCCTTGTTCTGGTATCATATGTTAAAAAGAGCAAGTGATTTCAGACAGCAAATAAGACAACTGACAATATGATTTACAGTCTTGAAACTGATGAGACAGCATGTTTGTTTATGTGGGCCATGGCTTAACCCTCCAATCACTCTAGGAATTTCAGACTTGCTGTTATGCGTATGTGGAATGACATGTCAGAAGGAAATTCTGGAGGAAAACAAGGCACAAAAACCAAAGCAACCACTAAAAAAAACCCCACACCAATCCTCCCTCCCCCCACACACTACACCAAAAACATGTAATCCAGAGTTCCTGATGCTGAGCACAAACAAAACCATCAGTTCAAAGAGGAAAATACACACAAGAAAAGCCAGTAAATGTGTATGCATGTTCAATAACATTGCAAACAGATGGAACATTTTTGAATCAGTAAAAAGATAATTCTGTGTATGTTCACTTAAAACATTTTTGCAGCTCAGCAACACTTTTTAAAAATGCTCCTTTTGTATTTTGCCTCATTTTATAATTATAAGAGCCTTCAATAATATTTAAGAGAGAATTGAAAATACACAGGAAATCTGTCATTTAAATTAACCCTGATGGCTTAAGTCCAGTTCCTGCATCCCAGCCACGGGGCCATGAGGCTTACTGCCCAAGGGGGCACCAACTTCTCGCTTCTTAAACTACTTTGCTTGTATCTACAAAACTGTAGCCATGAATGTCTCAATGAAAATTAATGAAAGACAAATGCCATAATTAAGGTCTGGAGTTTGATGAACTGCATTTTTCTTTGAACTTCAGATATGAAACTATGTTGACAAACAGGGGCCCTTCATGTGGATAGAATACCATTAGACACAGAAGACACCAAGTGTATTGTTATTGTTTTCATAGAGTTGGAAAAAAATGCTATCATAGGCTCCAACTGTTTCTAGGAATTAAGAGCAAGTATCACCTGAAAATGTATAAAGGAAAAAAACCCAAAACCACAACCAAAAAACAACCTGAAAACCCCCAAAACAACCCAATCACACATTTCAGCCAGAAAAGTATCTTGATATATCCAGATTGCTTAAACATTCTAGACTAATGATACTGTTTACATTGCTTATAACGCATTTGGAATATTTTTTCCTGCAATAAGTACACAAGGTAAGTTAATAAAAATGAAGAACAGAAGTAAACTGTAAGCTAACAAACCTTAATTTATTGCTGTCTTCATACTATATTTCTAAAGTGCTCAAAAAAGTGAAAACTTATCACTGAATTGCAGAATATGCTAAGTTGGAAGAGACACACAAGGATCATCGAATCCAGCTCTTAGATCTGCACAGGACCATCTCCAAGAGTCACACTGTGAGCCTGAGAGTATTGTCCAAGTGCTTCTTGAACTCTGTCAGGCTTGGTACTTCATTTCTGAGTTAAAGCCACAGGGTATGTATTTCCTCAAGATATTTAACAGGATGTATCTATTACTAATCAACTGCCGTTATCACAATGTAGGTAAGGACAGCAATAATAAACCAAGATCTGGCAGCTGCCACCATGCTGTGCAGATCCTGCTCTTGTAGGGGCCCCTATCTAGTAAAACAAATTCAGGAACAAAGGCCTAGCAACAACAACAGAAAAAAAACTGGGGCACACAGCTAGTGATTTGAAAGTCATGCTTCAGCCAAGTAAAGCCTTGCAGCAAAAGCAAGCAGCATGTGAGCTTTTCTAGAAAAGCAGTTACCGAAGTCATCCACAAAGCTGGTACAGAGAGCATGACCGACTGTTGATGGTACATTTACTAAATCCATTAAATTCATGCAAATAGAGTAGCACATACATTCTTTACTTTGGATTATTGAATCAAAAGACAGAAAATTTGCTACCTACTTGATGGAAATCATTTAGTTAGCCTCACCAGTTTGCAAATTAGTATCCTGTACTTCTGCATATACTTCAAATAGGAATTTGAAATTCTAACTGAGATCACTTATTTATCTTCTGTAAGAATAAAGTGTCAAACAAAATTGACACAAAAATTGTACAGTTAGTTCAGCTTGAATGCTGCAATGTGACACAACATGAAAGAATCACACTGAAGACAGTGTCACACCACCAAACTCAGTTAAAGCAACTGACGCTGCTTTATAGACTTCATGTGAGATAAAACGGTTGATGGCCTTGATGAGTTCACCAATAGTAGCTTTTCTTACCAGCAAACTATTGATGAATGAAGGTAAGATGTACCTTTGGAGCATTCCAAATATGACAATGAGATTCTACTATCTCATCATATCTTCTGAAGCAGATTATTTCTACTGGTGTCAAGTGATCAAAGAATTCACCATCTGAGATGAGAAAGCAAAACTACAAAAAAGCCTACAGTGAGACACTCCTTTACTTCAACATACTTAAAACAAATGTTTCAAAACATTACAAGAAACACAACTTTAGTATTTGAACTGTGAAATATAAACACTTCCTGACCAGTCCCCAAGGAACATAATCCTTGTTAGAGTTACCCCTGACAAGATACAAACTTGCTGAGGATAGTTTATGCTATATTAATCACTTATGCTAAGTTTCCCAAAATTCTTAAACTCTGAACAGACACACACCTCCCTTGTAGTACTATGGAGGTCTCTGCCTTGCTGCCCTTCTGTTAAAATACAGACTTTTCCCATCTGGTGGCATCTTCAGCTAATTATTGCTTATGAAGTGTTATAGTCCACTTCAGTCATCAAAAAGTGCACCTTGCACTCCTTAACACAACTTACTTCCATCATCTCTAGATACTTGACAGAATAAAAAAAACAAATAAAGTCTACCTTCACTTAAGGCTATTTTAATCCACTTTATACAAATTGCTACACTAACAAATTGCATTTTCCCTGTTCCATCCTGAACATTCACATGCATCTATACATACACATGGAACAGTATTGTCAGAACTTGTTAAAATTTGTGTCTATCAAAGACTAGTAGTGTCACAGTGAAACTTTCTCTACATCATGAGTACAATACAATACCTGCAGATGTACTGCATCTCCGTCTTTGCAGAGAGATTTCTGTATCACCAAAATGCTGTGACATCATTCAATCTTTCTTAAGTTTCATGCAGCTTAAATTTATACTTTTGTCAACTTTCAAAGGGTTTAGTATGAATTCAGCAGTACCATATGCAAAGACCAGACATGATGATCTGCTTAACTTGAACGATATAAGGTTAACTTTCAGAATAACAACTCCTCAACCATCCTGGAGAGGTGCAACTCACTCACATCTTTCCTCATTAACTGCCTGCTCCATACAGGTAATTTCCTGCCTGCCTAGAACTACAGTCCTGCCTAGTGCACCTATGTAAAATCTTTCAGCAAATGGATCAGTGCCAGCCCTTCATTCAGCTGAAATATCCAATGAAGTTACAAGTTCACTAAACTTGTGAGCTGCAGTCTGCCTTCTGCCAGAGGTTGCAAAACAAGCCCTTTCCATGCGACTTTCTCCAAGCAAAAGAGTTATTCTTTCTCCCTCTAATGCATCCATGCTGCTTCTCAGTTTCTTTACATGGATTATGGCACTTTTCTCCTTCATTTAATCTGTACATACACAGAGGTCAGTGCTACAAATTGCAAAATTACTTTGGATTAAAAAAAACCAACAGTACTTTTTAATTACAGTAAGATTAACTCTGAGTTAATCACATTGAATTTATATTTTCAGTGAACAAAACTAATTACACACTGTTTTCTTTTTTTTAAAAAAAAAAGTAAAGCCACAAGAGTCTCACTGTACTGGAAATAGCCCCCAGACCTTACCAACTTCTATTAAATAAAACAGTAGCAAGCCTTACTTTATTCTTGACCAGTTCTTATTTGCATATCTACCCTTGCAAATTACCCCAGCAATGAGGGAAAACAGAACATCACAAAACAACCATGTGTTAATACTTCAAAAGTTACTCAGACAGAAGCTATAGTGCTGCCAGCATGCATGAGAGAGGACAAAATGGAGAAGACATATTCCTGAACCTGCTGTTTTCTGAAGGCTTTCACCGGGGCCCAGACAACCACTGTCCTGGAGTTACTATGGGGAGCAGCATTATACCACACATAGCATGCATGTGGAGGACTAGGGCACATTGCTCAATACATGATTAAGAACATCTAGTTGTGGCAGTCAAGATAATCATTTAAGCTTTAAGATAACTGTAGCAAGAGCCTCAAAGTCTCTACAAGGCCATGGATTCACACTCACAGAGAAATATAAAGTTATTAAAATGAAGCTAGAAATCCTGTAACAGGGAATTAAGCTACAGATTTGGCCAGTAATGAAAGGAATGGTGATGAACAGTGATTAAAGCACAGGACTGAGTTGCAAAAAAACATGAATGCTCAGCTCAGCTGTTTACTTGCCAGATGACGTGACCCAGGTTACACAAAGCCTAACAAGCACCCTCATGTGTTCCAAGTACATGCAGGTTGAGAGTGTCTGGCTGACCCATATAAGTAGGGGAATTTCTGCCATAGAGCACATCATTTTGCTCTTCCCTTGTCCTGACCAAAAGGCTCATGAAGGCCTACCAGTGGCCCTTTACAGGTGTAGAGAAAAGGTCATGTGCAACTCAACCAGGAGGCTTTCCACCTACAGCCTGGACCTGCAGATTCCATGTTCCCCGCCTGAACCAGCAACGCTCCTTAGAAGGCTGCTGGGTAAGAACTAAGCTTGTCAGACAGCCCTTACTCTCATGAGCAGGCCAACAGCTTAATTGCTCATTGCCAATGAAAGAGACTGCCTGTATCCTGTTTGCTTGCCTCCAGACTCTGACAGGAGAAAAACAACAATCTGTCACACCAGGATATTTTGCTATTTTGTTCGGGTGCAATGGTTTTCACCTGGTAGATGCTGAAGTCAGAGATTTATTGCTATTTTGTTCTGGGGAATAACATTTGAGTTGTTCAGTAAGATTTTGAAAGAATCTGGTTAATGCAAGTAAAGAGAACTTTGTATGATCACATATATCATTGCAAAAGTGTTTTAAAGTTGTGGGAAAAAAAGAAACTCATTAGATGAAAACTGGATAAAATTATCAGAGTATTTAGGAAATTTTGGGGGGTTTATCCCCTCAAAATTCATTAAGCTGGAAAGAAAGGCAGGTAGGATGAGTGCTAAGCAGTGGACAATAGTGGGTGTGGGTGAAGAAACCCTCAGAAGACAGTGGACTAGTTCAAGATAAAATAATCCAAAAGGTTCCAGAGGTCGTGAGAAAAATCAGATATTTTTATGTAGGATTTCTTTCCAAAGTATCTAAGCAGTACTAGATCAAAGGAGTACTCTCAAAATCCCTATGGATAACAGGCAGAAAGCAAAAGCAGAAGGGGCACCAATGCTCTGTGATTTGTGAAACTGCATTTATGTAATTATTGAAAGAACAAGCATGCACATACAGACACCACCTAGCAAGGGGTTGGGGTCACATCCTGACCAAGTGCTTTTGCCATGTCTCCCATGCCATAGCCACTGGCATCTGAAATGCAGCTGCAGACCAAAGTGGCACATGCTGGAGATCTTTATCACAGATGATGTACTGCAATGCCAAGACAGTCTTTCCTTTCATGTGTTTCCCTCTGACACAAAATACTGTACCTTGCCCAAAGCAACTGGCATTACTTGGGCATCTTCATGTTAAAATCAGAAGAGAGAAGGAAAAATATGGTCAGGTGGTTTTTTGTGCCAGAAGAAAAATACCACAAGCAGACACATCCCAGCTGGGATCACCTGCTGGATTCCACCAGCACATGCAGTCAAACTGCAGACTATGAAGAGGGCAAGAAAGTGAAACCATTCCCACAGCTCCAGGAACTTCTCTTTCCTTATCCACATCCTGGGGTACTCTTTCATCCCTCCCAGTAGAAGTCAGTAAAAGTTTAACTGTTCAATTAGTGGATATTGAAAAACTGCTAGGAAGATCTTGTGAGAATACAGAAAGAAAAAAATCTCCTTGTTGATGACTGGGCAGAAACATTGTCCTGTGAACCTAGCTGTGGCATGCCCATCACACTGGAGATGCTGCCGCATATCACAGCAGAAAATTAATTATGAGATCAACACAAAAGCATTTAATAAACTACAGATGCTCTGCAGATCTTCAAACATTAACTCTTCTTATTAAAAAGTGAAAATAAACTACGTTATTAGCAAGTAGAAGAATAAGCAAGATTGATGACCCGCCAGTCAAACAGGGAGGAGTGGAAAAGAAGCCAGAACCTTTAGAAGTGGTCAACAACAAGACAAAAGAGTTCAGAGGGTGTGTAAAGCAGTAGGATTTAGCAATATCCTAAACTGCTGTGAGTTAATAGCTTGCTGGGCATAATAATAACCAGAAGATGAATAGATTTTTCCAGTATGAGGTCAGAAAACTACGCAAAGTAACATTATGGTGCTGACATTTCAGAAGAGAGAGTGAAACAACGGGTATTAAATGAAGCCACAGCAGTGGGGGGTGGGTGCAGGGCAGGGTCATAGTCCTGGTAGACACTCTGCTGAAGTTTCTATTGCAGTAGACTCTTCAATCCCCTAATTTTCAAAAGTAATGGCAAGTCATGGACACCAACATCTGGCCCAAGTTGGAAAGCACTTTCTGTGGCTGTAGAGAGACAAAATCCTGCTGTCTTTACCTGGAAATTTTTACAGCACAGAAAACTTCAAAACAGGGATGAAAACTTCACAGACTGCTTTACACACTTAGCAACTGACCCTAGCAGAAATAAGGAAGAGAAACTAAACTAGGAATTCCTGTAACAGGAACAGAGCAAACAGAAGAAAATGTACTCCATGACCTTCAGAAAGGTTAGTAATGGAACCACACAAGCACTACTTACTCCTGCTTACTTCATGACTTCCTGTAGACTCTCTAGTACTTTGATTACACACTTTTTTGTACTACTCCTCTGCACTGTGGTACCTAAAAACTGAGCTGTAAGTTCTTTTGACAGTGCAGAAACCCTTCAACTTTTGATTGCTACACTTCATGCCTAAGATTTCAAGATTCACCCTCTTTACTGAACAGAAATACAGAAAGAAATTTTGTTTGAACCCCAAAAAACTCAACAGAAATTAAGAATGGGCAGAATTAAGATTATGTCTTATTTTCAATAATGGCAAAAATGTTTTTCAACTCATTACTCCAGGAATTGAAAATAAATTGATAGATTAGTGACTACAGGACACTGATAGATAGCATGGATAAATTCTGTTCCTCAGCTCATGTAACGTTATTGGTCACATTGAAGCAGAGATACAGATGTGTAAGCTCCTTCCTTTCTTGATATTGAAATCTCTTGTTTGCCTCTCATCTTGTTCCTGGAGGAATATGCAGGCAACATAGGAAAAACAGCGTAGAAGATTGTAGAGAACAGTATTGCCAGTATCTGCAATGCTGGAGTAAGCATTGGTATATGAATGCTACATTTACAATGCTGCAAAACCCGCTTATGTTCCTAGACAGGTTTTGCTAATAACTATGCTACTGTATTATGAGTGCCTTTGTGTCTTTTTGCAGCTTGTACAATATTTAGGCTGAATATGCACACTCAATGAGCTGCAATAAGGTGGAGAGGCAGGATGAGTATAAGTAGGAATTAATTGCTAGGATACTTCTAACTTTTTCATGACTAATAAAGATAAGCTTACTTGCTGTTGCAAGTAAAGAACACATGGTGTTATTAGAAATTGGCATAAGGAATGCCTAAAACATCCTCTGGCAACTCATTAAAGAACTGGCTTAGTCCTTAGGAAAAAAAAAAGGTTAGCAATCAACTCCAAAAGATATAAACTCAGCCTTTTCTATGAGTGCATCAAGAAACCATTTACCCATACAAGCACAGCTGAAGAACTAGTTGCTGAGTTAAGAAAAAGTTGAAAAAGGAAAACGCTTTGAAAACATCCAAATATGATGCAAATTTACAAGAAGAACCAAGACACAGCAGGACATCTCAGCTCCCTCTGCTCATGGCACAGGCACACAAATACAGTCAGCAATGAGAGAACAGAAAAAGGATGCTCACTTTCAGGCTAAGATCCCAGGATCCTTTAAATTATTGCCACAGGTATGAATTTTCCAGGAGAAAGAGAGGGGTAGATCCTATAGAGATTTTTAGCTCTTCGTTAGCAGGTTTCATCTATGTCAAATCACCCACATCCATTTCCCATCCCTCTCCTTGAAAACAGAAATGTTTGCTCCCCAGCCCTTACTCCCACACCCTATTTATTTGTAGTGTATTTATGTAACATACACACCACAAGTGTCCAAGGGATTTGTCTGTTGGTTGCAATTACAGGCTTGTATGTCCTGCCCAGATAAATGACAACTCTGTGAAGGTGTCTTCTTCACCACCTTGCACAAGGGAAGCTGCTCTCCCTTCCTGAGCACCTGCTACCAGCAGTGTGACTACCAGTCTATTATGTACACAGGGTTTCTGATTCAGCTACCCTCAAAAAGATTAAGGCTTTAGGAAGCAAAAACTTTGTGTCAGCAGGAGAAGCTGTTCTTCCAAGTCTCTGGGAAATGTGAATGACCGATACCTCTAATACACCTAAGACAAAATAAAAGGGCTTCATTTCACTTTCAGAAAGAGTTCTTCAGACATGACTGCAGCATTAACTGACTTAAAGATGCATGATCCAGGATCCATGCACAGTAATCTTTATTACAAGGCCAGAGCTTCAGGAGAGATAGCAGTGTCTCAGAAGTTTGAATTCTCCTCAGTTTTTTCAGCTGCTAAAGCTATTGAAGCTTCATTGGTCCAGGATTCCATTTTATCCCCTCACAGTTAACAAATGTGAAATATATACACATTAGTAGGTGTTGCAAAACTGCACTGCCTGAACATCTGGCAAAGCACCTTCAGAGACCACAAGATATGGAGCCTCTCTCATTCTCAGAAGGCAGATCCACAGTATTAATACACATCAGGGTCTCAAAGGGGAAGAGTTGGAAGAGTCCAACACTGGAAAGAATAAGTCAAACAGTCTTGTAGGATGAAAATAACATTGATGTTTTACTCACATGTCAGAATACCTCCATTTGTGCTCCTCTACTTAAACAGAAGCCTAACCTTCAATATTATCGTAAAAGAGGACTGTAAACGGTACAGTAAAGGGGGCAGAGGGAACATTGCCATTAGAGTAGGCAGGCAATTAAATCTGTCTAGTAAGTGTTGAAGATAAGCCTACATTGTCCATAAGAGCAAGCTAAAAGGTTCTAAAATCACTCATCACTTACACTGCATTTATTCATACCCTTTCTCTGGTACAATCCAGGCAACTGCAAGGTATCACTTCATAATGGCTTGTCTCCCCAGCCAAGATGCAAAAACTGTCTGCTAGGTTGAAAAATGAAGTAGAATTACTTAATTTGGGCCATCTTTAGTCTTACTTTACAACATTTCATCAGAGTAGAGGTTGTATCCAACTCAGATGGTAGGAAATATTTATGGCGTTCAAATACCAGCCAAACCTAAACATGTCTTTGCATGCTTGCTTTCTACCAATGTAGCCCTATGTGAATTACCAGTTCTTTAAATTCAAAAGACATGGTCTCACCTGATCCTTGAAAGCCAGATATCATATCTCGTTTTCACAAAAGCCTAATTTTTTTATTTGTAGTGGTTAGCTGTGATAAAATCCATTTAACAGAGTGAAAGAAATTATCTTGAAAGGGGCAATAGTCAAACATACACCAGACAGCAGCAAATGCTTCAAGGGTACATTTCCTTGACAAGCAATTCTAGTTTTTAAAGGAATTCAGCACAGTTATGTTAGTTGATTGTTCTTAATATAAGTTTTGCTTTCCTGACTTTTTGATCTTTTGAGAGATGCATGAAATGGAAATTATATAATGAATGAGGTTAAAAAGATGCTTCTATTTATTCTTCAGTGTTCAAAACCTCGTATTTGAAATAAAATGGATGTTGGGAATAAATCCTGCAAAAAATTCAAGGAGTGGCTTATGGAAAACTCATCGAAAGAGTTCAGTAGTGCTACTTCTGTCATGCATTAACATATATTGTTAGCTTAAACCTTACTTGGCTGGATTCTTAGACTTTTGCAAACTGTTACTCTAGTTACAAACCCAAAAACTTTGCACAAAATTTAATACATGAAATATTTCTTGATAAATCTTCCAATTCAAATGGTAATTAATTCAATAGTCAGATCCTCACTTCACTGCTTTTCTGGCAGTCAAATCTTCTCGCTTACTTCATCTTATTTTTATAAATCTGTGATGATTCATGGGAGAGTACATGGCAATACATCTTTCTGTGAAATAACTATACTCAAACAGACAAGCACAGGAAAAGAAAATGATACTGCCCTCCAGTTCTCTCACTAAAAACAGTATATATGGCAACTGCTCCTGTATTCTGAGCACTGTTTTCAAAAACATTTTTCTTTTGCCAAAAAATTTGAAAATTATTTTATCAAGCATAAGTGTTGAACAGTTCATTGCTTTTTGCTTTGTTTTTAACTTTCAGTATTGACCTGGGGCACTCCATTTCTTTGACAAAAAGAGGAAGACAGATAATGAACATTTCTGGAGGGTCTTTCACATCTGTCATTGTTATCAGGACAGGAATGGAGATCTTTCATGCTGCAGTGCTGATAATTCAGAAAGTTCACCATGTAAGTGGCCTTGAGTTCAGTATGTTTGTTTAGTGCAGGAGATTTCAGGTTCTACAAGAAAAATAAACACATTTTTTCAGGCTAACTTCAAAGATTCAAGACTGACAGCTGAAAAGAAAAATAATACCCTCAAGCTCTACCTTTTGTGATACCTTAAGGGAACTATTTTTTCAGCTCATCATGAGCAGCAAAGATATGTGGAAGTCATGTGGTTGAGTCAAGCCTTCCAGTTGATTTTTTTCTTCTTCTTTTCTAGCTAGCTCTTGAAACAGTAATCAATTTTGATTACACATGGAAGATGTGATTTTTGGCTATGTTCATCTGCTAATCAAAACAGCAGCAGTCAAACAAGCACAAATAGGCAGCTGAAATAAGAGCTGCAGGAGAGAGCCTGACTGTTGGCTAAGCCCCTGTTAGCAGCTCTAGTACTCAAACATAGAGGGCAGAGGCCTGTGTGGGGATCCTTTTTCCTAAATGCATGTTTATACTGGGAAGAGACTGAGGATGTGAACAGAGGCAGCACACAGTCACTGCATATTTTTAACATGGCAGGATAGGGAGGGGAAGAAACATTTTCTTTCACAAACATTTCCAGGTAGCCTAATCTCCCACCTGCTGCCAGAGTCTTCTTCGTCCTTTACCAGATCTCTTCAGGCAATTTGCCTACTCTGTCTTTACAAACATAGCCATCTATTCACACAACTTTTGTAGCACAGACAGGTGACCCAGCTAACCTGCTGCAATGGAAAAAGTTCAGCAAGCTCTAAATCATGGCTCCAGGAGGCTGACTGGCACCTGTTGATGGTCTACACCACACCTTCTACACTACAACCACGATCAGCATTCCCCAGACCCTCTGTGCTCTCCAAAGCAATATTAAACCAATCCCACAATCAACTTAAGATGATGTCTGAAAGCAGACATTCACCGAGAAGTACTGACATGCATATAATGGAAAGACTCGGAATCTCCTGTCTACTCCAAACTCCAGAAAGGAGGGAGGTTGAGCAGATGATACAAGAGCCTTTAGTAACTATCCACAAGGCAGTTCCCAGCACATCTCATTCAGCTTGTTCTACTGCCTGCTCTAATTCATTATGCCTTATCTTAGACCAATTTCCTTCCCTAGACAGACATTGTGTATATAACCATGACTTTTTTTTTCCCTAACCAGATGACTGTACTTATTAACAGAGCCCACAGGAAATCCTCAAAGTATATTGAAAACTCCAGCACACAACCAAGGTAAAACTGACAAATACCTTCCAAAGTAAAAATAAATTCAGATCATCTAGCTCATCTTCTGCAAGAAGAACAACTGTCTTGTTATCATAAAAAATGCTCTGGATAGGTGTTCCTGAAAGGTTTATATAGAACTGCACGTTTATCTAACCCTCTAAGCTCTTTCAGCTTAGGCTGTAGAGGTCACTTACACAGACCAGTAGCTGACTTCAAAGCTGATGGCTGAAAGTATGTGACAGCAATGTATCCTTCCTTATCGTCTCAGCATGCCTACTCCAATTATTCTCATATTTACTGACTTCTGTGCTCAGTCACATTTCATTTTTCCTCTCTTTGATGATACAGACATCCTGACTCCATCTGCCATAGGGTTAAATAACCATCTCTGATTTCAGTAGATTCTACAAACTGCAAAATAGGGCCCTGAACCAATCAAGATTTTCAAGAGGTCTTTTTTTTTTTTAATTGGTCCCTTCCAAGCTGAAGGCAAGCAGAGTTTAACCTGAGTTTCAACAGTCATAGAAGTAGAATTATATTTATCATCATGACAGTTACAAATAGCAAGTGTTCTTCTCTTCTGCTTTTAAAAAAATCTATAACCACAAAAAGTTCTTTTAGGAAAAGAAAGTCAGAGAACGTTTTATCTTCTCTAGGCTATTCTTCAATATTCCTTAAAATATGGAAATATGTGTTTTTCTAACTTTAGGAAACACCATAAATCTGACAATGTGTTTGGCTACTTAGCCATTCTGAAAGCCTACAGGAGGCAACACTCTCTAACAGACATTCACCATAACAAGTCTGGTGAGCTAGGATGTGTCCCTAAACCCATCCACTCTTGTCTCCTCTTAATTACATTTTACTGTTTCTGCCTGCGATGTACTTTCCCATCAGTCTAACTTTTCACTTAAGTGACATAACAGCTGAGATATCCCAGTGCCAACACTGATGCTCTTAGCTCTCTAACACAGGCCTCTTGCCATCCATCCAGATCTTGATACTCAAATTTCACTAGAGTGTATACACACCATTTTTAGCCATGAACTGAGAGATTAACACATCATAAACACTTTCAGAACAGAGAAAGACACTGTCAGTATATCTGAGGGCATAATTTATAAACTGTCTTCCAGGATGTTTTTCTTTAAAGATAAATTACACTACTGCCCATGACACTAAGTAACATCAGCCTCATTATTAATCAGTGCCATTACTGTTTTGCTATCACTCCCTGTAAGTGGCTCAACAGGAGGCTGGCTAAGCCAGAAAAATGCATTGCTTGTGCAGATGTTGGCCACCTCAAACTGTTGCAGTGCATCCTACACAGTGGCTAGTGCTGCAGAATGGCAGCCCCTTTGGCTTTTTCCCTTCTCCTATATTTTTTTTTTGCCAATGGTATCAGTGAAACATCAGCCTTAATAAGAGTCCTTAAGTCATCAAATATGGAATGAAAACCGTTAGTGTCCTTTCAAAGATTGCTCCAAAACTCAACAGGTATATATAAAAGAGATCTTTGCCATTGTTCATCCTTTCCAGTTATCATCAGACAAAATTGCCTTATGTATTGACCAAACAGTCTACTGCAGTAGACCAATATCTGCAGTCAAGTTTTTAGGAGTAAGTTTAAGAGCAATTACATATTAAATAATTTTGGCACTTTAGGCTCAGCATAATGTAGAGTGTAATTTGTACGTAGCCTTCCTAACTCAAGGAAGTCCCTGTCCCTGGTTTATCTGAAAGAGGCTTTGGACACTACTAAAACATAACACAATACAGGAACCTCAGCCAGAAAAATAAAACCAACACAAAAGCAAACAAAACAAAAACAAACCCTCAGAAAAGGATATTTTCATCAGCAAATCTTAAAAAGCTGTTTTATCAAATATGCCAGATAAGGAAGGAACACAAAAAATATTTTTAAAAATTTCAGTAACACCCCAATAAAGAAAAAATTTTGGCAGTTTTTTAGCCAACTTAAAAACAAATGAACATCCACTTAGACACCCTGTGAGGTTAACTAGAAAAAGGTGTCTTTGGCACTGGAAACAGTGGCCTACAGAAAACACATTTGTTTCAAGGTTATCACAGGGTTACAAAAGGAAAACAGACCTTTGCGTTCGACACTGATCAGACAGTCAAAGCAGAGCTGGGACAGGAAGCCTGGCTGTTGCAGTAGGATGTCAGTGCAGGTACACCCTGGGCATCAGCTTTGACTGCTAATGAGTGTGATTTGAGCAAAATCTCACCAAATGCAAAATGCTCCCATAAGAACTGTCCTGACATAAGCCAAAGGACTATCAAGCTCAAGGTCCATTCTGCAGCTGACCAGTACCCAGAGGCAGTGAAAAAATGTCAGGGCAGAGCAAACATATACCTGTCCCAGTAAGCTCTGGCAGCTTCTACTGGTGAGAAACTCACAGTGGAGTTTACAGCCTTTCAGAGTGTTTTACTTCATTAATCTATTACCTTGTTTTTCATTTATATCAAGTAAAATTACATGCAATTTAAGCAATTTATCATGATGGTTTCAAAAAATGTTGGAATAAAATTTTGGCGATATTCTAGCCAAAGCCTTTGGTGTTTGTGTGATAAAGTTTTACAGTTCAGTATAGAACTTCAAAGTCTTTAATCACAAAACAGACTAAATGGCTCAAGACAGCAATGTAGTGTGGGGTAATGAAGTAATTTGGCACCACAGAGAAAAAGGCACACAAAAAGTGGATTTGGATAATATTGTGCTGACAAAAGTAGAATTTGGATCCAATTGTGACTAATCCTTATCTTTATGAGTTGTTTAAGTTTTATTTATAGAAGGCAATTTCCCAGACTGTGCTTCCCACTCCCTAGAAGAACTAGTTTAATACTGAGTTTGAAGAAAATTTATCTTTCTAAGCTACCAGAAAAATGCTCCCTTAAACCCACTGCACAAAGGCAAAGTAGAAGAAATACTGCCACCATCTCCAACACAAGCAGACTATATATAGAGAATTGCAAAGCACTTTCTGTCTATTCATGACAAAGTTGTCTTGGGCCATACAGGAGTGCTCACAGCAGCTTCCTTTCTCCAGAAATGCTGTAGGTGGAAAATAGCAACATGGAGAAAATCAGAGATCTGATTTGCAGCTCCAGGCATAGAAAATGCCAGCTGTAACTTCCCAGGTAATGCGTGATACTGCATACACAGCAAAACAATATCCAAACTCTCCTCAGGCTTTCCTGACCAAAACTCGGTCTTCCTGGTTCATTCACCTACAGGATTATTAGGAAACATTTCATACTACTTACTACAGGGCTAGAACATTTTTGGCAAAATACAGATGTGCATCACAGGCTAAATTTTGCATATCAAAACTCAAATTCAACCCCTACTGGCACAAATGGGATAACCCACACTCTCCTATCAGACTGGTTACAGTCATATCTGCCAATTTAAATGCAATGGTCTGAAAATCACTGGATGTTGGTTTTGTGGGAGAGTTTGGGGGTTGTTTTTTTTTTCTTTTTTTGATCAAGAAAAACAATTTTCAAGTAATATTTCTAGTGTGTCTTTAGATCTTTATGCATTCCAATATGAGATGAACACTGAGATACCAACTTTAGTAGCTATTATTTGAGTCTGAAATATATGACTAACTACTCCAGAGGTTCAATGGGCGCACAGTGAAATAGTTGTTTGGTTTTTTTTTCACTTGAGGCAGAGAAATTTTTTTGTAGAAGCAAAGTTTTTAGGCTTCCTTGCTAACAACAAGGTGTTATCTTCACCTGTAAGTCATGAAATGGTAACTGTCATGGAACAGATAAAGGCAGTCTGCATGCTTATTTGGATGAAACCAAAGACATTTCAGAGAAAAAAACAAATAACTTTTTTCAATGTTAACTAGGAACTTAAATCACATTTCTAAGTGCAGACAGCTACAAGATGTCACTTCATGTTAAATATTCGAGCATAATATTTTGGTGCATTATCAGAAAATTTATCAAGATACTCAGATAATGCCATTCTGATTTTTTATTGTTATCTTAGGTTTTCAAATTTTTTGTTTAAAAAAAAATGCAAACTTTTGATCCAGCAATGTGGTGTAATTAATTAAAGTTAATCCAAAAGCAAAAGCAGCAAACTATGAATTTCCTCACTGTATTGCAAGATCATTATTCTGACAAGTAAATGGCAAGATCCTGATCAATGGCTGCCACTGTTCCAGAGATAGATGAGAGCTTGAAAATGCTTTATCTGGGCTCTCTGGAAGAAGCAATTAAAAAAAGGGTGGATAATTACCTTCCTTATTACTCTCAAATCCAGGATTCATTCTGTCTGGCTCCATGCTTCAATCAAGGTTATTGTATATTCTCATAACATTTATAAAAAAGGAAAACAAATTTCAGACATACAATGTTTGGCTCATTTTACAAGACAAGCATGCCATTGATTTTCTACGCACTATTATTTTCTGGGTTTCTTTACCTTAAATATAGCAGCTCTTTCCTGACCTGTTTTTCTCAATGACTTTCTTAGAAACAACTGTGAAAATATAATGTATTCAGATTCAATTTCTGAAGAGGTGCTTTGGTTTGCTTGTGGTTTGGGGTTTTTTTTGAACTTCCAGAAATCTTCACTATTTTAATTAACTTCCACTTAGTTCAAATTCTGGATAACCAGAGCAAAACGACAATGTACATGTTATAAAAACACTTACTTCAAACGAAAATTGAGGAAAGTCTACAACCCTCCCAGTCTTCAATACACAGAAAGAAATGGATATTGCTATTTCCAAATGGAAAGAACAGACATACATTGTTGCCTGTGATTAGAAACCTTTACTTCACCACAAATCTTCTAAAGGGAACAAAGAGATCAAGCCTATGTTTGTCCTTCTTCTTAAACTCAATCTTTCTATTTTTAAGGTAGTATATCATTACAAGATAATTGGCAACGATGCTTTCAGGACCTAATTTTGCAAAACAAATGTATGGAAATATTTAACACTGAGATGGTTCATGTCCTAATACTATAATTATACTTACCTGGTTTTAAAAGCTATACATGTGTATGTAGAAGATTAGAGGTATATACCAACAAAGAGTATAGTAAGCACAGCTTGAAGTCTCAGAGCAGCTACTATCAATGTCAAAACCCTTTTTCTCATTTACAGGCCAGAATTTAATCAAAAAAAAATGACATGTTTAATGTTGCACAGTTTTCACAGTGATTTTACATGAGAGATCTACAAATGTAAATATATATATATATATACACACACACACACATTTTATAATATACTCTATGTGTATATAGAATATGGCAATTGTACACCCTCAAGGGTCTGCACTGGGACCAGTACTGTTTAATATCTTCAGCAGTGGCACAGACAGGGAGATTGAGTGCATCCTCAGCAAGTCTGCTGACAACACCAACCTGTGTAGTGCAGTCAACACCCAGAGGGACCTTGACAGCCTTGAAAAGTGGGCCTGTGCAAACCCTGTGAAGTTCAACAAGGCCAACTGTGAGATCCTGCACCCGGGTTGGTGTAATCCCAAGTGCAAATACAGGCTGGGCAGAGAATGTGCCCTGAAGGAGGAGGATTTGGGGTTCCTGGTTGACAAGAAGAAGACAAGGCCAAGGGCAGCAGGCAGCAGCTGACTGCACAGCCTTGGAGAGGAGCTCTCCAGGGCTTCCTCTGAAAAATGAGAGCTATTATTTAAAGACAGGAAAAACAGTATAGTACCAACAACTGACAGCCCTTTCTAGGAATAGCTGATCAACCCATCAGTGGGACTCTTCTATGTTGCAGAACAATCTATAAATGAGGTTTAATTGCCCTCCGACACAGCAGGCTGATGGAGATGGAGAGAAGGCAGCTGAGGTCTTGCCTCATCAGCAATAGTTCTCCAAAATGTTCATTTGGCTAAAACACATTCATCAAACCATTTCTTATCCATGAGTAAATCTTATTCACTGAATGACGAAACAGCACAGCTTTGCCTCTCAGATTTTTGGATGTCCACACGCAGATAAGTCAATTGTTTCCTAATTTTCAAAGGACCCTAGGACATGAAACTAACCCTTGTCACTGTCAATCAGTGCTGGCCTACATTTGTTTTTCAGGAAATATATGTAAATGAAAATGCTCAGCTTGATTAAGCATTAAAACTATTATCAAGTGTTATTATCTGGATTTCCCATGCTCTTAAAATATTCACAAATTTGTATCAACCATGAGCCAATATTAAACAGCTGGATTAAAAATGTCTTCATTAACCCAAAGAAACTTCCTGACAGGATCAACAACAGTAATTAAACTAATTAAACATCACCAACAACTAACATTATTTAATAAAGTTAATCAAAAAAAGAGGATGTAGGAAGGCAAGTTTGTATTATGGGCAAGTCACAGTCTTGATGAAACAGTCATGCACCATGGCCTATAGAACTTGCTTTTGAAAACCATCTGTATTCTTTAACAACAAAATACATAGAGTGAAAGCTCTGATCTGACACAAAGATCAGCAATACTTAATCAGTAGCAGAGTTGTAGAAAGGCATAAGTTACAGCACTGCCTCCCAAGCAGTTTCAGCATTTTCATGAGTAAATTTAGCAGTTGAGCTCTACTCCACACCTGAGCATAAGAGGCCAGAGGAAAGAGTAATCATCTTTTGGTTCTCAAAGCTGCCACACAGCACATGAAATCAGAGAGCACTAGTCACTACAATTTAAATAACATTTCACTGTGCATTAACCAGGCTTCTCCATTTTTAGATCATTTTATCAGTCTCAAATCTGCTTTTAGTTCATTCACCATGCTGATCCTCATTGTTAGTTACTATGTAAACCCAAGGATCTGTACACTTTGATTTTCTCTCTCCATAGACACAAGCCCCTTGGGAACAAGCACAGATTGACTCTAGTGGCAATAACGCTGATGGCACTGTGTGCTGTCCCAGAGCACAGCGGCAGCTGTTCTTGGAAGCTTTGCCACCACAAAGATGACATAAGATATTTCACACCTACAGGCAATTCCTACAGGTCAGTCAACTGCAACACTCAGCATCTAGCTGGAAATGATGCAGACCTCAGCCAACTTCCTATGGAGCAAGCTGGTCTTCATCCAAGTCAGGTATGAAAGCCTAGGGTACATGATGCATCCAAATCATCATGCATAATGTTTTTCTGAAGGAAAAGGTATTTGTCATTTTTTTCATAATTTTTAAAACAAGTCTCTGAATTCAACAAAGCTTCTACAATAAAAATACATATAATACAACTCCTATTTCAATTATAGAAAAATAAACAGCAATGTCTGTAGAAATATCTCCTTTGGAATTTTTTAATGGCAGTAAAATTATTAATAGTGTAAATACCTCCTACTGGCAGAGTAAATTCATTCATCAGTAATAAAGTATTTAACCACTGAAAGTGAGGAAACAGAATGAACAGAATATAGTACTATGGTCATTTAGCATTTTATCACAAGTCAAATAAAGCTTCTTGTAATAATAATTCTAGAGTTCATAGAATTGTAGAATATGCTGAGTTGAAAGGGACCCACAGGGATCATTGAAGTCCAGCCTCTGGCCCTGCACATGACCATGCCCAAGTCACAGCATGAGCCGGAGAGTATTGTCCAAACACTTCTTGAACTCTGTCAGGCTTGGTGCTGTGACCATTTCCCTGCTGAGCCTGCCACAGTGCTCAACCATCCTCTAGGTGAAGAACCTTTTCCTAATACCCAACCTAAACCTCTTCTGACACAACTTCAGACCATTCCCTTGGGTCCTGTCACTGGTCACTACAGAGACGAGATCAGTGCCTGCCCCTCCTCTTCCCCTAATGAAGAAATTGTAACTGCAATGAGGTCTCCCCTCAGTCTCTTCTCCAGGCCAAGCAAACCTCAGCTGCTCCTCATGTGGCTTTCCCTCTAAGCCTTTATTCACCATCTTCAAGGCCCTCATTTGGATGCTCTCTAATAGCTTTATATCCTTCTTATATTGTGGCACCCGAAACCACGCACAGTGCTCAAGGTAAGGGCACCCCAGTGCAGAGCAGNCAATTGTTTCCTAATTTTCAAAGGACCCTAGGACATGAAACTAACCCTTGTCACTGTCAATCAGTGCTGGCCTACATTTGTTTTTCAGGAAATATATGTAAATGAAAATGCTCAGCTTGATTAAGCATTAAAACTATTATCAAGTGTTATTATCTGGATTTCCCATGCTCTTAAAATATTCACAAATTTGTATCAACCATGAGCCAATATTAAACAGCTGGATTAAAAATGTCTTCATTAACCCAAAGAAACTTCCTGACAGGATCAACAACAGTAATTAAACTAATTAAACATCACCAACAACTAACATTATTTAATAAAGTTAATCAAAAAAAGAGGATGTAGGAAGGCAAGTTTGTATTATGGGCAAGTCACAGTCTTGATGAAACAGTCATGCACCATGGCCTATAGAACTTGCTTTTGAAAACCATCTGTATTCTTTAACAACAAAATACATAGAGTGAAAGCTCTGATCTGACACAAAGATCAGCAATACTTAATCAGTAGCAGAGTTGTAGAAAGGCATAAGTTACAGCACTGCCTCCCAAGCAGTTTCAGCATTTTCATGAGTAAATTTAGCAGTTGAGCTCTACTCCACACCTGAGCATAAGAGGCCAGAGGAAAGAGTAATCATCTTTTGGTTCTCAAAGCTGCCACACAGCACATGAAATCAGAGAGCACTAGTCACTACAATTTAAATAACATTTCACTGTGCATTAACCAGGCTTCTCCATTTTTAGATCATTTTATCAGTCTCAAATCTGCTTTTAGTTCATTCACCATGCTGATCCTCATTGTTAGTTACTATGTAAACCCAAGGATCTGTACACTTTGATTTTCTCTCTCCATAGACACAAGCCCCTTGGGAACAAGCACAGATTGACTCTAGTGGCAATAACGCTGATGGCACTGTGTGCTGTCCCAGAGCACAGCGGCAGCTGTTCTTGGAAGCTTTGCCACCACAAAGATGACATAAGATATTTCACACCTACAGGCAATTCCTACAGGTCAGTCAACTGCAACACTCAGCATCTAGCCAGAAATGATGCAGACCTCAGCCAACTTCCTATGGAGCAAGCTGGTCTTCATCCAAGTCAGGTATGAAAGCCTAGGGTACATGATGCATCCAAATCATCATGCATAATGTTTTTCTGAAGGAAAAGGTATTTGTCATTTTTTTCATAATTTTTAAAACAAGTCTCTGAATTCAACAAAGCTTCTACAATAAAAATACATATAATACAACTCCTATTTCAATTATAGAAAAATAAACAGCAATGTCTGTAGAAATATCTCCTTTGGAATTTTTTAATGGCAGTAAAATTATTAATAGTGTAAATACCTCCTACTGGCAGAGTAAATTCATTCATCAGTAATAAAGTATTTAACCACTGAAAGTGAGGAAACAGAATGAACAGAATATAGTACTATGGTCATTTAGCATTTTATCACAAGTCAAATAAAGCTTCTTGTAATAATAATTCTAGAGTTCATAGAATTGTAGAATATGCTGAGTTGAAAGGGACCCACAGGGATCATTGAAGTCCAGCCTCTGGCCCTGCACATGACCATGCCCAAGTCACAGCATGAGCCCGAGAGTATTGTCCAAACACTTCTTGAACTCTGTCAGGCTTGGTGCTGTGACCATTTCCCTGCTGAGCCTGCCACAGTGCTCAACCATCCTCTAGGTGAAGAACCTTTTCCTAATACCCAACCTAAACCTCTTCTGACACAACTTCAGACCATTCCCTTGGGTCCTGTCACTGGTCACTACAGAGACGAGATCAGTGCCTGCCCCTCCTCTTCCCCTAATGAAGAAATTGTAACTGCAATGAGGTCTCCCCTCAGTCTCTTCTCCAGGCCAAGCAAACCTCAGCTGCTCCTCATGTGGCTTTCCCTCTAAGCCTTTATTCACCATCTTCAAGGCCCTCATTTGGATGCTCTCTAATAGCTTTATATCCTTCTTATATTGTGGCACCCGAAACCACGCACAGTGCTCAAGGTAAGGGCACCCCAGTGCAGAGCAGAGCAGGACAATCCCCTCCCTCAGCCAGCTGGCAATGCTGTGCCTGATGTCCCCAAGGACATGGTTGGCCCTCCTGGCTGCCAGGGCACTGCTGACTCATATTCAACTTGCCATTGACCAGGACCCCCAGGTTTCTTTGCACAGCACTTCTTTCCAGCCACTCATTCCCCAGTCTGTACCTACACCCAGGGTTGCCCTCAGCTGCAGAATCCAGCGCTTGTTGTTAAACTTCATAAATCTGCTGATTGCACAGTCCTCTCTGCAGGATCTCTTTGACTTCAAGGTAAGCAACTTTTTTGTGAGAAGGGTTTTGGATTTTTCGAGTCTTTTTACAAGTTTTCTAGCATAGCAAAATTTTTAATTATAATATCCTTACTTAGTGTACAAGGTCACAGAATGAAGGCACTACACTGCAAAATTATTCAGGAGCATTCTGACCCTCCACAAAATGCATCATCTCCATATTGAAATTAATTTCCTTACTCTGGACTTTAAATGGTGCACTACTAAATCCAGACTCTGTTCTTCCAACTCTCTGATGTGAGATCCACCATAATCTCAGTATTTCAGAGCAGCTTTTCAGTCAATGGAACTATGAGGAAGATGACAAAAACGACACATTAGCCTCATATTCCTGAAGCAGCATAATTTCTATTGTGAGTTCTAATCTTGAATTCTCCAACCAGTCAAGAACAATTTTATAGAATCATCTCCACCACTATTGCAAATATTTGCATAAGCAGTTGACTCTGAGCATACAACATATTATTGCTTTAAGCAGCAGTGTGCAACACAGCACTGAGGAAAAATGAGGCAGACCCTACCTCTAAACAGCAGTCCTCATCCTGCTGATGTCCTCTGTTTCTTAATGCATCTGTTTAGGTATGGCAAGGAGGTTGTGTGACTACTTTCAAAAACAAGCATTCTGTGGACAGAATGACTAATAAAATATCCAGCTTGCCAGTGGGGAGTAGTCCTGGCTTTTCTTTATTTCAGAGGGTTGTTATCCATTGATCCAGCCCAGTAAGAAAATCAATGGAAGTCTTGCTGTAAGCCAAGGCTCCTACTCCATGAGCTAGAGCAAACCACAGGGCTGTGGTTTGAGTTGCCTTGGTACTGTGATAGATTTTCCTGGGTAACAGACAAATCCCCTCTCCTGGTCTTAGAGCACACAGCAGTACCTAAATTAAAACTAACAAATCTCCTAACAGCTTCCAGAGACTATATGAAAACCTCCACCACGAGAGTCTGACTTCTCAGAGGCCTCAAGGCTGACAGAGTGTTCAGTTTCACATACAAGAAAGCAGATCTCACTTTCACATTTCCCAGCTCCTGCATGTTAGACAGCTCTCATCTCAGCTCCAGCTTATTGTATTCTGGCATTTCCCAGCTTTATAAATTGGGAGACAGCAATTCTTATATTCACAAGGGACATGATGACCTGAAAGCACTGCTAAGTGCCCTTGGCTGTGATTCCACCTTCCCTGTTTTGCACATGAATTTACAGAGAGAGAAGGAAACCAGCATAAATCATAATATTCTGGTCCTTTTAGTGTATTTTAATTAGAGAAATCTTATGGATTGTTATTGTGAAGATAGAGATGTTAATAAATATTCATTAGATTTTCCTAAATAAGCTGGATATGTATTATATATTGAAATCAGCATGAAAAAAACCACCACCACTTATCAGCTCCAAGTTTTTCATCAAAGATCCCCATCTGCTGGGTTTCCTTCACAGGAAACAGCTCTAAATTAGTTTACACTACAGACTCTACCAGTTGCTCTTCAACCTCTCTCTATACTAACAGTGCAACTCAAATATTACCAGAAACTACCCAAGACCATCTGGTATTAGAACAAAGCCCTTTTTCACTTCTTGTGCTTTGACATAGCTTATGAAACCAGGGAAAAAACAATCATATAAAACATTAATAAATGTCATGATCTCAATGCAAAAATCCTGACAGCAGTCAATACACAGTAAAACAAAAGTCTTTTCCAAGTAATTAAGCTCACAGAAGATAAGCGGATGACAAGAATTAAACTCATTAATTAACTACATAAAAGCTGCTGATTACAAGACTCTCCTCTAATCCCTGCTAGTATCTCCTACCCCACTCTTCACACAGGAGCATAGACACCTGCCTCTTCTTACTGACCATACTGAGAGCAGCTCATGGCTTCAGTGACCCAGACCTCGACTTTTAAAACCTTCCCTAACAGCATTACCAAACAGCAGCAAAAAAATGCCTAAAAATAAGAAGAGGCAAGAATAGTTTCTTTCAGATGACTGCGGCCATCAACTCAGAGCTGAACACTTATGCATCTAGAACATGAGAAAAAATTCCAGATGCAGGGGAGTGGAAAAATAGAGTTAATTTCCACGAGATAAAGCAAAATACAATAGAAGTGTCCCTATTTCTCCAGTTAAAGTAACTACCACTAACACGCAGTGATCTGAGCGTTATGTGAAAAACAGTAGTGATTACAGATGTTCAAGAAGGAAGCAAAGTTTTTAAAATATTGTCAGCAGGACTTTATAAGGAAATACTGAAACCATTTTCTCTAACCTCAAAATCAAGGAAGAAATATTTCCTACAGTGAGATTTCAGATAAAAGTGTGAAGTAAGAAGGAATCAACATACACATCTATTCTTTATATTTGCTCATTATTTTCAATTAGTACAGAACATTTGTATTTAACTGAAGAATGTTACTTGAGATTAAAAAAAAACAAAAAACACTGACTGCTCTTTTTGAAAGAAAGAATTAACAAAAGCACATAACAAATTTTTGACCTACTATGCTAAAAGCTTGGAAACTTTTTTTTTTTTAATAAACTTTAAAAGTAAATGCAAAGATTGAGTCCAGACTGAGCTTAATCAGCTCACAGGTCATTCTGGAAAACTACATGTATATATAAATATCCATTTTTTATATATTCACACATCATTAGGGACATAGCAATTGAAATATTTTAGAGTTATATGCTACAGTGTATCTGATTCACCTCAAGATATACACTTGCAACTGACTCCACTGTAAGTTTGCTTTTCTATCTAAGTCCCCAACATCAAAATTTACACAGACTCTCCAGAAAACTCCTCATAGGTCAGTATTGACCTGTAACCTCAGGAGAATACATCTGCTTTTTATAAATGCACTTGGCTCACAGTAGGCAGACATAGATCTTCAGGGATTCCCTTTTAACTTTCAAGAAGGCCTACTAAGACTAGTTTAAGTTGCTCAAGTGTACATTTAAGTTTCGTCTATACTGCTACTCAGACTAAGCAACAGCAGTTTCTTCAGAGAAGCCATTTGCACATGTAGAACACATCACACGGATCTACACATCACCCGTGTGTACCTACAAGCACACTATTTATATTTAATATCAAATTTGCCTGCATAGACAATAGCTTCTGAAAGACAGAGGTATTTTCATTTCACTGCTAACATAAAACCTGTCACAAAGACTGTACTGTAAGGTGCCAGTGCTGTGATCTGCCACACTGGCACACAGCACGGGTAACAGCCTTTCCTCAACAGGACCAGAAGCAGAAGGAAGGATGGGGAAACAGAACAAGGAGGAGACCTGTTTTCTCCTGGAAGATCATCTGGAATGGGCAGTACAGATACAGCAATATGGCTGTATTCCCTTTGTTATACTGACTCATATTTGCCTGTTTACAGCACACCCTAGCATTAACAAAAACAGCAGACAACCTCAGAACCTAGATACAGAGCTAATAATGCAGTCTTGTCTCATCAAATTTAATGTCATTGACTTTAACTGTTAATGACTCTTCTGGTGCTGGCTGAGTGGGCTGCAAAGATATAAACACAACAAAAAATTAATCTGTGCTCTCTGTTCAGTCTTAATGCGGTCAGAAATGGCTGCCCTTTCAGAGCCAGTCCCTTGGTTATCCACAGAATTGGTCAGGTAATTGGAGTACATGATTAAAGTAGGTCTCTTTCAATTGAAATTAGTCTATTATATTCCAGTTTCTTACTCACAGCAGTTTTTATAGTTTAATCACTTCCAAATCCTTGTAAAACAGTAGTTCGGGAAACCATGGTAGCTGCCTTCTAAACACAGAAAGGCACAGCTCACATAAACTGTAAAAAGAAATTATAAGTTCCACCCCAAAAGCACAGTTACATGGTCATACAATAGATGAAGTTAGAAAACTGTTGCAAGGAAAAGATAAATGATATCCAGAATGCACAGCTGAAAAAACATGTTATTAAAAAAAAAAAAGCTAGACTGGAAAAATCTGTTTAATGGATAAAATTTTAGCTGTTCCTTTTATACTATCCCTTACTGCCTTACTTCCCAGCCTATTAATACCTTAACTGTATGAAATAAAATGTTACACATCCTTCCGCTAAAACATGTTTTAAAAAATCCATACTGAACATTAAATATTTGTAACTTTTATTCTGACTCTTTTTTAGATTGTTAATTCACGGTTATACTTTACACTGGTGTTTGTGCTTGTGCTGCCAGTGTTCCCTGCTTTCTCTGTAGCCTCCAAATGTCTCCAAGGTACTTCTACAGCCAACATATCCTTCCAACTCTAGATTTTAATGCCTCCCCACAGAGGCATCCTCAGAATCAATGTATCTCACATGTGTGCATTCTAAAACCTGATATGCTCCTTCAGTCCTCAAATATGCTCATTGAAACTGAGTTCAAACACCAAATCATGAAAATCCAGAGTAAACTCATACACATATCAATAAAGATGACTAAGAACAGGAAAAGAATATTTTGCAGGAGGCAAACCCTACATCTCTTAACTTCTCAGTTCTGGTTTAAAAAACAATAACAAACTGAAAAACTTATTTTAATTAAAGATATATAATGAATCCTTCTATGACAGATTTAATGAAAACACCCTTTCCCCAAAAGCCTGCTCACATTTTACAAGTGTTTGAAAAATACACTGCCTTCCTTGCCCTGCGTAACTTAGGTCTCCAAACAAAATACTAAACCCAAAAGCAAAGTGCAGACAAAAATTTCTTACTCTGAGCAATGAGATAATTTGTATTGTTCTCTTGCCAAAAGAACATCACCAGTCTCCCATTCTTTGCTTGGTCTGTCTCTCTGAACTAACTCCATCTCTCTGAAGACTGCTGAAAAATGAAGCATTGCTTCACTGCTCTGGATGGCATGGCTGCTACTCTGTACCATTTCATATACACATCTGCATCTTCACTCGCTAAAACCCATCACCAAGGTTCTACAAACAGCTACTCATATTCCTCCACAAACTGCCAAAATCAGAGTTTGCTGACTTCTAAAGAGGCAGAGAACATTCAAAGCAGAGATCTAGGAAGCACTCTCAGCCAACACAGCGGCTCATTTCTTCCACTACAGCAGAGTCAGCTAAACCAGAACACTGACCATCCTCTTAGGGAATATGGATTGCTATCCAACACTTGGGTTTACTTTATTCCAATCCTAAAGATGCAGAGATTAATGAGACTGGATATGACATGAAACTGTATGTGAAATGATCTCAAAGCTAGTCTCTAAATAGGGAGGGTTTACTGGAGCATTCCAAGGGGCAGCTCTTCTCATGCTAACTCCTGCCAGATTTTGAATAACAATGCTCAAAATTTAGTAATTAAAATATCTGAAACATGGAATGAGGCTTGATCTTCTTGCCGCATGCCTGTTTTGTTCTTTTAGTTTAATTAAAAATATAAGACAGGAAAAGCCACTAAGACCATGAAGCTGGAGCAGGCCACCTGAAATAGGAAGACCAAAGCACAGTAGGTGGATTCCAAGCCCAGTTTTGCACCTGAATTTCTCTCTTCATACTTAAGTTGGCATTTTACATATTATGAACATGGAAACTGAGCTCCCATTTAAACTAGGGAAATATGTAATTCCAGAAGAATCAAATATCAGACTTATATGAAACACAATGTAAGAAGAAGAATGAAACAAATTATGTTCTTTCTCCTTAAATTTTATTCATTCTTGAATGACACAAGATTTGGTAATTTTTGTTCTGGCTTTACAGGGAAGAATTGCCTACAAAAAGGCCTTTTATCCAAACAATCCAACCTCAAAAGCAATAAAAAGATGTTGGTTCATATGAAAACTCCAAAGAGTTTAAGGTATCACTTATATTTTCTTCATATGAATCTCATCCTAACTCAAATGTCACTAAGTTAAATATTTCAGGCTGAACTAATCACCTTTGCTAAAAAAATAGGTGTCTAACTCATCTTCAATACTTGGAGAATGGAAATGTAAAGATATTTATCAGTAGGCAACATGAATCTCATCTTAAGTGTGCTGTGTGCTCAAGGTTCTCTGACACTATTTTTAGATTTTTTCTTTTTCCAGGAGTTTGTACACTATCAAATACATGATCAGTATTCAAAAAAGTAAATTTCAGGCAGATAGCTTGGCACAGACTGGTCAACATTGGTTGTTATTGTTCTCCTGCTTGGTAATACAGATTCATCATAGTTTGGCTAGTCACTAATTGATAAAACATACAATACATGAACTTGGAGAAAAATTAAATCACTTAAAATTAGAAACAAGGCAACACCAATCATGGTACTTGCAATTTATAATTGGACTCCATTGTTCAGTGATAGTCTAGCACACATTTCTCTATCCAATCCATTAGCCTCCAGGGTCTCATTCATCTCTAAGTGGCTGAATCAAAGGTCAAACTTAGCAACTGGATTATAGAGCTCAGGCTTCTCCACCCAGAACAGATCTTTAATGGCTAAAAGTAAAACAGCGAGACAGTACGAACTTTGAGACAACAGGGTACTTATACACTAAGTGGCTCTGGATAAGAAAGGAGGAGAGGTTATGTTTTGGTTTCAAAATATATAAAAATAGAGGGACAAATGCAAAGCAAAAAGCCAATAATGTACATGCACAATTCTTCATTTTATACTGAAACTCACTAAAGTACTTAACACCATCAGCAGAACAGCTGTGATGGACTGTAGGGCTCTGACTAACATAAGACACAAGTTTAAGCAATCGGATGAAAACTTTGCTTTTAAACTGTTCTGCTAAGACATTAACAGCACTGTCTGAACAGTTCACTCTCTGTAATATGTTCTGAAATTTCATTGTGTTCTTTAATCTTTAAAATATTGTCCATGGTTTGTTCTAATTAAAAGATAAAACGTCTGGATTAAATGATGAATACTGATTCTTTATATTTCCATTACCTCATAGCAGGGAGAAAGGAAAAAATACAAAAGATCTCACACTCTTTAGTACAGTACTCAAATGACTCAGAAAATAAAGCTGAAAACAGTGCTCTACATTTATTTAATAGGAAATTTTAGCAGTAGAGTTCTTTAAAAAAGAAAGATATGAACCATTTTACTTTCTTATGGTTTCTTTTTATATTAAAAAATAGAAATATTTTTCTAGTTCTTCACACCCTTCCTGCTCAATTTTTAAATAAAAAAGAATAGATAAATCATTAAAAAGAAAAGACTTACTTAAAATTAAATTTAAATTATTTTTAACAGTTGAAAACAAGAAAGGATGCCTTTATTTTTGGAAAAAATCATAAGGAAAGGTTTCTTCCCACCACTGAAAAAAAAAAAAAAAAAGAAAAATATGAGATGTGCTAGCAAGTGTATTATGACTTTAACACCATTCTGTTGGTCAGTAGGAAGTAAATTTCTGTTTAAAAACTTCTCAGAACACCCAGTTTTCCATTTAATCACATGTTTAGAGTATGCTAAAAAACCCGTTGTACTGAGCACTTAGAGATTTCATGATGAAATTAAGAACAGAAGGTGTAAGGGACATAAAGTGTAACTCAGAAAGTGCTGCTACACATCTGGCACCAGCACAAGGTATCTGATTTAGATCGGGGCTCTGAGCACTTCAGGGGAAGTGAAAAGGATTCAGCTTTCCGGTTCAGATGCTGGATGTTGAACCATGCGAAAAATGCAAATAATCCATTCAAGAAGGCCACAACAGCCTGAAAGCTCCTGGAACATTTATCTTTCAGGTCACAGTAGCAGCTACCATTCAGAGAAAGCTGGGGGTAGGTAGAGGTATGTGCTGAAAAAGCTTGCTGACAGCATGAAGACTATATGGCTCCATATTTGCCATGTGTCAAGGACTAGCCAAAATCAATCAGACTGTAACAGAAAAGTGTAGGGATCCAGATGTTTTAATTCATTCAAGACAGCAAATCCCTTCCATTTAAAATAGCATGCCTCCTTCCCACAAGCTGCTGGAAGGACTTCAGATATTTAGCCATTTGATCAATATGCTTAAAGAAACAAATGCAAGATTGAAAGACTACTTAGAAACAGATGGGCAACCTCTGAGCCATGGGGTCCCTCAAACATTAGATGCTTCAAATGGTGAGGAAAATACAGATGATGGGGAAAAAAAACTTATATTCCATATCAACCCATTTCAGAACTTGTCCTTCATTAGGTGCGTACTTCTAGGCATACAATTCGTAACTTAGCCGATTTTAAAGATGTTAAACCATTTGATAGGTATTTGGAATACAGTGATGTTCAAATAAGGTTTTCATACTTAAAAACCAAGTAGAAACCAGCAGAATATCAATAGCTCTGAATTAATTGTTTCCTGTAATTTTTCCCTCTCCCCTCCCTATTTCCCAGTCTTCCTACTTGAAAGGCAAATATTTTCCTGAAAGAAAAAAATATGTAAATCATATCCTGTAAATAACATATATAAACTTACTATGTAAATAAACATAGCAGCCAAGAAATAGTGTTGAGTCATTCTGCGCTCCTTTCCTACAGCAGCAGTGATTCAATCACGTTGGGTCTACATACAAATTTGCAAAATGACATCAGATTTACAATTCTAAACAAGACACAAATTTACTAAAATGTCTGTGTATTAGTAACAAATATACTTTGAGTGGCATATTTTGATTTTACTTAGCATAGTCGTTGATGGTGGTTTGAAGAGATCACATCTGCTCTTGCCAGTTTGAAAATTTGTTTTTCCATTACAGTATGGTTTTAACTACTGCACAATTTTGCATTTTGGAGATAAGTTCCCAAATAACAGCTTTTATTTTTTTTTTTGACATTATCACTTCAATTTTCAAAGCATTTGGAAAGCACAGTGCTGTACATGCTTTTTATTATTCCTATTCAAAAGTTCTAAGGAGGAGCATTCTCCTGTTCAACACACTGCTGCATTTCACAGCTTCTTAAAAACTGGGTTATTATTTTTTCAAGTGAAGTCTTGAATAATTACTTCATTTTGGCTCTGCACTGGCAGACACCAATTATTTATTTTTTTTTTAATTCAGCCTCCAACTATAGAGAACAGCAATTAGGTATTCCTCACAAATATAACTAGCTGGTTAAGAAAAAGGGCAAAAGAAATCAAAGGTTTTGGAGCATATATCCTTGGATTGCAACAAACAGTTCAGTGCTTTAAGATAAAACACTGCATTCACACAACACATGTAAGCTGTCATCTCCTCTAACTGTGAAGTTGTCTCAACCACAATAAAGAACAACCTTAATGAAAAGCTGAACAAGGCTCTTTTCACTTTCTGAAAATGCCAAGAGCTTCTGGGGTGCCAGCACCATGTGCCATGGGAGGCACGGCTTCCTCCCACATCACTCAGCTCTAAACAAAAAATTCAGCATGGTCTCAGACTTTAACAAAGCTTTTCAGAGCTGGGCTTACCATCAATTTTTCCTTCTAGTCTTCTCCATATGGGCCTCAAAGGGTTAGTTCTCGCTGATATATCCTGAAGTGCTCTCTGAAGTTTCTGACCATTTCTATTCACTACATAACTGACAAGGTTAAGGAAAATCATTGGAAAATGTATTTCCTCCTCTCAAACCTTCCTTAGTTCATCAGGTTAGTGTTCCTGAGCTGCATAGCAACCATCAAGTCCACTGTATCAGTAAGACAGACTTAGCCCAAGATTAAGGCAGTGGTGCACAATCACACCTACAGCCCAGTTGTCATGGAGATTTGGCTTATCAATGGATGAGAAAGCACCTTCTTCAGGGCTGACTGAAGAGTATGCCCAGAGCAAAGACCAAAGAGAAGCGTATTCACCACAAAACATTATCACCTCCAGCAACAAAGATGCATTTCTATGACCTTGTCTTCTCTATCATAAACAGGCACTGACATGTAAATGTGTGTGTATGTCATGGCTTGGCTTTGCGAATGCAGATTTGGGAAGGGCTCCACCCACATGGGTGTGTCCTTCAAACTGTGCAGTGGATTTTTTAGGTGGGGCACAGCATGTGCAGAACTGGCCCCACCCTTTAACTCCTAAGGTTCATCTGCTATGGCTGAGGGAGCTTAGATGGTGACAGTGAAGTCCTCAGGACTAGAACCTACAGCACTCACTACTCCCAGGAGGTCTCCCGTCCAAGTACTAACCAGGCCTGACCCTGCTTAGTTTCCAAGATCTGATGGGATCAGGTGTCAGGGTGGCATTTAACTGCCCGTGTGTGTATGTAATTATTTGAAAAATTCCTAAACAAACCACTCCGCTGCGTTAGCCCTTCTTCTCCTGGGAAAGGAATGAAAGCAGCAGCATTTGACAGATGTTGGTCAAGTTGTTGAATACATTCCTGAAAGTGCTTATAAACACCTCTAAAACACCATATGAAAAAAATTTCCTCCAAATGTACTACTATAAAACTACATATAGAACTGCATTGCTCTCACTGCTGGGCAAGATGGAAGCGTGTTAAAATCTCATTGTTTTGCGAAGTTTACTTTAAGGTTTTAAAAAAAACAACAAAAAAACTCATGGAAAGAAAGAGAAAGATGATACACAGCAAAGTCAATCTCAAATAGGGCATCTAGGAAGATCCTGAGTTTCCACTTGCCAAATTTCTGACAAATTATACTTCAGGGTGAGAATAGACACTTCACAAAGGAGATGGGTGTGAGCAGGCCTTCACAGAGTGCCTAAGGATCTGAGGCCCATGGAAGCAACACCATTTATGGGATCTTGCAAGTTCTTACATTAGTCAGCATTTCCACAGCTTAAACAAAATCCTTTCTACCTACCAGCACTGCTGGGCTGCCAATTTGTCTACTGCCCAATTCTGCAGATACAGTAGTTATAGAATCATAGAATCAACTAGGTTGGAAAAGATCTCTGAGATCATTGAGTCCAACCTTTGACCTAACAGCACCATGCCTACTAGACCATGGCACTAAGTGCCACATCCAGTCTCTTCTTAAATACCTCCAGGGACAGTGACTCAACAACCTCCCTGGGCAGCCCATTCCAATGCCTTATCACTCTTTTTGTAAAGAACTTTTCTAATGACTAACTTCAACTTCCCCTGGCATAGCTTAAGCCCATGCCCTCTTGTTCTACTGCTGGTTGCCTCACAGAAGAGACCAACCTCCAGCTGGCTACAACCCCCTTTCAGGTAGTTGTACAGAATGAGAAGATCTCCCCTGAGTCTCCTCCATGCTAAAGAACCCCAGCTCCCTCAGGCTCTCCTCATATGACTCATGCTCAAGTCCCTTCACCAGCCTCATTGCTCTTCTCTGGACCCACTCCAGCACCTCAATAGCTTCCCTGAACTGAGAGGTCCAGAACTGGACAAAGTACTCAAGGAGCAGCCTCACCAGTGCTGAGTGTAGGGTAAGAAACACTTCCCTGGTCCTGCTAGCCACGCTATTCCTGATACAGGCCAGGATGCCATTGGCCTTCTTGGCCACATGTGCACACTGCTGGCTCATGTTCAGCCTGCTGTCAGTCAGGACCCCCAAGTCCCTTTCTGCCTGGCCTCTCTCCAGCCACTCTGTCCCTATCCTGCAGTGCTGCAGGGGGCTCTTGTGGCCAAAGTGGAGGACCTGGCACTCAGTCTTGTTAAACCTCATCCCATTGGATTCGGCCCATCTATCCAGCCTGTCCAGGTCTCTATGCAGATCCCTCCTACCCTCCAGCAGATCCATACTCCCTCCCAACTTGGTGTCATCTGCGAATTTACTAATCATAGTTCTGCTCCAATACTATTCCACCTTATTTACCTATCAGATTTCATGGCAGTGTGTATAGTTGATCCTATTTCACAATTCAGTTACCCCTATTCCTACATCCCCTTCATTTTTCCCACACTACTTATTTATGAGCAAGCACTGGAAAGCCCTTTCATGGAAACATAAGGTTTGTGCTTTATACTCTTTAATTGTAAAGTTTCCCTTGTTTTTCTTTTTCCTTGCATAATCTGCTTCACTCTTCCCCTTCTGCTCCTACAGTGATCCACCTTCTGTAGAGATCTCCCACAATCAGAGCAAAACAGAAATATCTTGTGGAGAGACTGCTTATGCACATTCATGTTCATGCAAGACTCTGAAGCCTCTTTTATCATGCTTAACCTAAGCCACCTAGACAAAGGTCCAGCATAGGAGAAGTAGCCTAAAACCCATGGTAAAGGACGATTTTCACCCAACTTCACGTGCTCTCTTGACACCTTTCATGCTGTATCATATTTCAGAAATACTCACGCTCTGCTCCTTCTGCCCCATCTGCTTTGTGCCCTGTTCCAGCTACTGTAGCTTCTCCTTGGCTTTGCTTACTGGGACCCCCTTGCAAAGAACCATCGAGGCACATACAAAGGCACAGTATGCCAGATAGCTGCGTCTCAAAAGAGAAGACTCATAAGCTGCAGAGACTTGCTGAAAAGGACAATACTGCCTTATCTCTTGAATATACCAATTCTGCAAATAAACTGGTTGGAGAGTTCACCTGGTGGTCATATTCCACCCACATGTTTGGCATTTCTGCCCTTTTATTAGATAAAAGCATTGTGAGCATACATATTTCCACAAAAATAATGTAGCATAATACTTGCACACATGCCTGGTTTATCTGTGAGAATAAGCCCAAATGAACACAGACAGGAAACATTCCTACACGGTGTGCCTCTCTAGAGCTGCATTCAGAACAAGGGCTCAGTTGATAGAAACTTCTCAGTTTATACCTCAGATTAAAAACAAACAAACAAAAACCAAAAAAAACCCCACCTCTTAAAAGCCAAGGCTTTTTTGAATTTTTTTCATCATGCTGCATTACATAAGTAGCAAAATAATAATTTCCCTGTTTATGAATGTAAGACTATTCTGTCAGCTAAGGGATCAAATACTGAATTTTCTGATCATAAAACCTTAAGGCATTCTTCCATATTACCCTATTAATACCAACTTCACCACTTAAATCTAATTTTGTTTTATGTCTTGCTGTTCTTCAGAATAGAAAGTATTTTGTGAAGTCAATAAGATTTGCAAGAAAACATTACATATGGAAGTGTAATTATCTCAAAAGTCCATCCTCTAACATACTTTGCAACAAAAAAACAAGTGTCTCACTTTTTCTTTTTAAAACAGACAGTGAATTGCTGGAATTTTAAGTGCTTTTTGCAAGGAATATAATCTGTTTTTCTAAACACAACATTTGCACTTCAGTAAATAGAAAGGAATGCAGGCACCCTAACGACCTACAGCAAGTCCAGTCAAATTTAGGGTACTGGTACCTGTGGACTCAGGCAATGACATACTAAATTCAGGAATTACAGGATATTGTAAACTTCTAAAACAGACAGTATCTTGAATACTGAAGTCCTTACCTATGTGAGATCCAGCTGTACGGCCAATGTGGGCATCAGCAGCAGCAAATACCTTTTAGATGACAAAGCAGCTAGAACAAAGACCAGGAGGAGGAAAACCCCTGCAACTGGTATTTATTCAGTCAGGGGAACCTAGGGAAGTTTCCTAGCTAGAGGATATCCTGGTTAACAGCATTTGCTACCTCTCCTCTCAAAATCAAGGCACTATGAAGTCAGAAATGCAACTATCATTAAAGGAAGTGTCATATAAGACACAAGACTGTGCAAGAAAGAGGAACATTCTAATGTTTTGTCACAAGCACTTACCTGGAAAAGGGCAATATTCCAGATACAGCTCCCTGGAACTAGTGTCTGTTTCACAGTAGATTGTCACTAGATAATCCTGACTCTCAGTATACCTGCTGGTACCAAGCTCCATTTGATGAGGACAGGTGGATGCTGGTCTAACACAGGACAGCCTCTGCCTTACCAACAAGGGCAATTACCTGGATAGGTAAGCTCAACCCTTTGCAGACAGGGCAGAGATCATAACTTGGCTCTCTCACTTCTTCAAGAAGCACTCTAAGACTTTCTGTTAAGTAAAAACAGGTGGTGGGGGCAGTATCTCCTATTCAACTGAAGCTAGGCACAGATCTGGTCTCACCTGATTTTGAAAATTTTTTTTTTGGACAGATGAAAGACTTCAGGTGTCCAAAAGCCAATACCCCAACAAGTGAGGGAGAGGTGAAAATATGCTACAGATATTTCTAAGCCTATGGCATAACTAATTTATTATGCTAGGGTCTTTCAGATTAATTACGAGTTGCCTAATCATTGCAGGTGCCAAACCTGGTTACCTGCAACAAAATATTATGAATTTGTTACAGACTTAGAGAATATACCTAAGGCTACTTTGGGTATATTTAGATACACTGAAATCCACACCACCAAAATTAGCTATTTTAAGTTTTTGTAGCTACTAGACAGATCTTGCAGGCCACATCTGGTGAAGCTTTGGTTCAAAGTCATCCCAAATCTTTTAGCTCTGATCCCAGCAAGACATTTTAAAACTCGCTACTTCTACAGACATAATCTGACAGTGGATTCTTAGCCAAATAAACATGACTAGTATCAAAGCTTTTGCTTGAGCAACATAGTGAGTGTAATGACAGAAACATGCAGAAGATAAAACACCACAGGGCTGACACACAGCACAGTCAGCAGTCTGGCAATAGTTAAAAAAGTTTCTGTGTAGGCACTTAGCAGATGTAAGTTATTCTGCCAGGATAAGCCTTAAGACTTCATCTTTATTGAAACTGTCTTTGCTGACATGTGCTTGAAAGCCATTGTGCAAGTACTCTCCAAAAAAGTGAAAAGAACAAAGGGAAACATGGAACAAGGGATGAAGTCTTATTTATTATCTACTTCTGGAGCTCTGGCTGCATAAACAAAATATACATAGTCATGGTATATATATGCATGGATCTCATTTTTCAAAGACAAAGATCCCAGATTAAAAATGTTTTCCTTTCCCTTCTCCATCATGCCTGCTTCTTAGCCATGAAATTAATGAGAATCAACTGACTAAAATGCAGAAGGTCCAATATTCTCATTTCACTTGAGAGTAAAAGAACAGAAGCCTTTTCCTTGCAGCGTGAAGAACAGAAAAATCATTTGAGCCTCCCTGATGATGATGTGCTTACAGTTCCACATATGAATATCTTATTTTCAGACTGAGCCCTTTCTATTTGCACAAAAGGTTTTTATTTGGCAAACCTACTTTGGCAATGGAAATTAGTAGTTGCTCTTTTCCCTCAAATTGATGAAATATTGCTGTTTCTAAGGAAAAGAAAAATTAATAAATCAGGAATTCCATAGGATTGCAAATTCTGTCCTGGTCATGTATTTAATGTACAACACTGAAATCAAAAGTTAAAATCAGCATATCCCACTCTAGTAATTCAACAGTATTTTGCAAGACACTGTAACTTACAGAATGGAAGAGGAGATGAGAATCAGTCACTGGTTCTGCTTCCAGTCACTGGTTTGGTTTTTTTCCTAAAGTTGTTCTCCAAAGTAGAGGAAATGACCTACCAATTTCTGTAAAATTTAATATCACACAAAGAAAAAGCAACTCAAAGCAAGTGTAAAGAACTAGTTCTGAATGACTTATTAACTAGGCATTAACTACTATGTCTGGAGCTCTGGTGCTACACTTACGTGAAGCTGAACTGACTGCAAATTCAGGGTCAAGTTTTCCTCCATATGGAAAGAGCTACTTCCAGTGCTAACTGTTCAGATTTATAAATATGGATTAAAAAAAAAAAAAGCAGCAGGTGTAACACTTCTGTGTATCAGTAACACTGCCAAGGATCATAACTGTTTTATGCTGCCTTGAGGAGGCAATTAGCATGAACGAAGATGAGCCGTGAACTTATTCAGTAGGAAAGATTAGCATGCAGAGAAGGAGATGAACTGATGTTGAGCTACACAGCTGTGAACCATTTTAAACATACTTTGTATTTTCTCCCAGCAGCAACCAGAATTCTTTGAACCAGCACAGGCTAATAGATGGTCCTGTGCACGGCTTGCTGCTCCTGATGGGGATTCATAGGCAGGGTGGAAACGAAGAAGACAGAGATCCAAAAGTTAGAGGTCTGGTAGGTTTATACCACTGCTGATATCAAAGGCTTTCACATTGGGAGTCACAAATTCCAATGCTGCATCTCATTTTATGAGATGCTTTTTATAGCATGAGAACAGTGTTTAGTCCTGGAATACATGATGCACTGCATCAGTTTAGGAAGGTAGATTTTTGCATAAAAGCTTTTGAAAGCAGCAGAAGACAATGACATCTAGAAGAACCTGCTATGTAGAAGTAATTCATGAGGAAGGGGTTCTCCTTGATGAACAAGTAACGATCATTTGGAGCTTGTATTAGGACTCCTGGAAGTACATACCACCAATGTGCTTGTGCACATTGCTGTCCCAGGTCAGTTTTACACTGCCTAAACAGGTAATTTTTTCACACAGTAGTTAACTTTGAATAAAGAGACCCACGCTGTTCCTGAAATCTGTTCTTCAGAACAGTGAAAATGATCAGCAAGGGTCCTCTGACCATCCCCTGTGAAGAGCTGCAGCTCCTTGCCACAGGGTACCTGGGTGTCTCATCCTTCACCTCGCCCTGTCACCCTCACCCACCACCACCCTGCCAGCCCACAGGTGCTTATGTTCAGCTGAACATATTTTGTGCCTGACCACCTGAAAGCTGAAATAAAGCCCAAACCCCAACCTTTTTCAAATGAAAGTGTCAGAGGCTCTATGGCCTGGGCACATTGATCTCAAAACACTCCACTAACTCAAGTCATTTTTGTGGCATTTTTACACTTGGAATAAATACCTTAAGAAAGAAATCTGATTTCTCCCATTGGCATCTTTCCAAATACCATAACAATTATTTGGCAATGTTGCTGTCATAGTGACATCTATAAAGTAAAAAGCAACACTACTTACATCTGCAAGCCTTGGCACACAATTCCACCTGCCAGTGTCATAGGACTATGAAATCCATTTGATGCACTAGTTTACCTACGAGATGGTCATCTGAAATATGCACAACTCCCTTTAGTCAACCACGTGCAGTTAATAGTTGTTAAACATGTGATAAACCAGAGAAACAAATTACCTTCTTTACTTTGCAACATCTTGAGAAGAGATTTCCTCCTGATCTAACAGGATAGTTTTTTCCATTATCCCATCAGATACACGTTGCTAGAAACACCCTGAGCATCACACTACCAAACAAATTACTTCATCTATTAAAGGCTTCTCATATACCGTCACTTCCTTCTGCTCTTGACTACTGAAGAATGGTCTCAAAATAACACCCATCAGATCAGATCACCAAATAAGTGAAAAGCAAACAATAATAAGTCTCACTTCCGATCAACTTTTTGCCAAAACTCACATTCCATGTATCTGACAATATTTTTTAATTAGTTACAGCATCCAGACTATTCCCTCACAGCAAAAGCTTTCATATTGATCCTTCACAACTAACCACAGCAGCGTTGGGCAGGGCATAGCAAGAAGACATTAATAGTTATGCATGGGCAACGAAAAATTCAGTGTTCTGACTCCAGTTGCTTCCTGTATCTAGCATGTATCTGCATTTCATTAAGAAAGTCTTAATGTTATTATTTCTCCTCCTCTTTTCAGTTTGATCTAACAAATGTTGAAACACAAACATTTAGTAAAATATTTGGCCTAACCCTGAACACTTCAAGGCCTGCCTGGATACAAAGCATTATATAGAAAGCTATTGCATATTAATACGGCAAAAAGGCTGCTCCATTCAGATCTCTATGAATACTTAAACTAGACTGGACCACATAGGACTGAAATCTGTTTCAGTATGATTTTATGCAGCCAGAGTTTTTCAGCACATGAAAATCAAGCATCAGTTATGGTGGCATTTACAGAAATTACCTCATGTTTAATAAATGCTGGTTTGTGACTTCACTCTTTCTTTCTGCAAAAACACTCCACTTTGTCTTAAAAATCAAGGCACTGTAAAAGCACAATAAAATAAGGCAGGAAGTGTTGAGCCAATGTATGAAACCATATAGCTGATCAGTCTGTAAAAAAAAAAAACAATCCAACGTGCTAAGTGAAATAGTAATGTCAGAAGAAAATAGATTTTTACAGAATAAGGCTGTTGTTACAAAAAAAAAAGTAGGATGTGAAAGCTTTTGAATTCCTTGGGGAGATGCTATGCTGCAAGTTCAGTTCTGCTCAGCCCACTTAGTTTCTACTAAAGATACATGTATCTGCCAGCTAAGAGCGTAAGCTTTATTTTTCCAAGAAAATGTATTAATTTGGTTTCACACACTGCTCTAGGCTCCCAACATTAAGAGCAATGCCATCATTCAAACACTCGTATCTTTCTACTTCTGAACAGCCATATAATGCAAGAAACCAGCAGCAGCTCTGTGCATTTGTCTTCCAATACACTTGTTTCATATGTCTTTGTTCAAGCACCCATCCAACTGGCAAGTTCACACCATCCATGTAAGTCTCTCCTAAACTTCCAAGGCTGGAATGACATGGCCTAAACAAACCCAGCAGCTAGTGGTATGTGCTGTCACTCAGAGCTGCATTAGAGCTGTGATATGAAATCCATTTTGACAGCACCCTAAGGAGCCCATTATGGTCACTGCTTGAAACTGTTCCCTTGAGTCTTCTCATAGGACTAGTTACAGTTACACATGTAGGCTAGACAGCAATCTATTCTTCTGAGTTACTGATATTTTTTTATTGTTTATACTTTTTATGAGAAAAACTGCATACAATGCAGGAAGAAAATAAAATTTCCATGCTAGCATATTACATGACCATGAATGAGATATGTTGATCCTGATGAGAACAATGAATGATCTCCTTCTGATCACACAGCAGAAAGTGCTTCCTCTAATTGCTTAAGAGGTTTCACAGCAATGCTTGCCAGCACAGCTTCTATGCTGTGTCCCAGAGTCACAACATTAATACTCATTACACAGGACAAAATCAGTTTCACTAAACCGGCAAATTTCCAGTCATTCACTTGCCTTCTCAGCGTAATGCAAAGAAACTCAAAATGCCTCTCTTGCTTGTTATTTAAGCATCAACACTTTTGGTTTGCTTAGTTTGGCTTAATCCCAACACCAACAAAAATAAATTTATTACTTTTTGGAAAAATCCATCTTCTGTCTTCAATTCTAAGAAATGTTCAAGCAGTTCATTGTACAAGAATCATGTTCAGACACAGCAAAAGAGGAAAATTACAACATACTTAGTGTAAAAACCATCAAATCCTTTATTAATCTGATAGTATGACAGACTAATCCACTGGTGTGGGTTTTTCTTACCTCAATAATCTTGTCATGAATTTGCAGGCCTTCTGCTTTGTCTGCAGGTCCATTTTCCAAAATCCTTGACACATAAATTCCCTCAGCAGATTCTTCCTGATTATTCTGCACCAGGTAATAGGGAAGTTGCAAAAAGAGTCACATTAGTGCAAGAAATGAGACACTACTAAAATCAGCAGCAATGAAAAATATGAATCCGCTTCAATTTTCTAGCGAAGAATTAAGCTCCTTGGGATTTTTCTTTTTCTTTTTTTTTTTTTTAAACTTGCTTAACACAAAGTAGTCATTAATCAACAGGACAGAATTAATGAGCTATTCCAGCAATTTTTGTAAGATTATCCATTTACTTCTGGTTATTTTAGTCTAAATAAGACACAGGGTGCAATGGTAATCCGATCCTAGCTAAAACACTTAAAGCAAACCTCAGACTTCACAGCAGCCGCTGACTACCACACAAACATACACAGAGGAAGATACGCATAAAAATGGATGCACAAGTGGTTCTCTCAGGTAGGAAAGGGATTTTGCAGTACTGCTGCTTGAAAACTTCTTTACCACATTTGAAAATAAAGCTCCAAGGAACAAAGTGACATGAGTTTTCTGACAAGTAACAGTGATAGGATTTGTTTGAAAGTGGTTAACCTCATAAATCCTATTCACATGGGAGACTGAGAACCTGCTCAACTATGAAGTATGTGCAGATTCAGCTGTGGACAAAAAGAGAACCCATTTCCAATTGATCTCTAGATATCACTAAGTACAACTCGTATAAGGTCAAATTTAAAACAGGAAAGTTATCCATCACAGCTGCAACAATATAACTGATGTTGCTGCACATCCTGGAATTACTTTACTTCACCAAATGATAGATAAAAGTATTTTTAAATAGTTATTATTAAAGAAATAATGCCAAGCTGACACTGCCTACTTAAGAGTTTTTTAAGTGTTTATAAAATAATAACCTAGATAGCAATAAATGAAGGAAACATTTTCCAGTTGATTTATGCTTCAGATAACCATTTATACAATGCTTATTTTCCTTCTGTGACTGGTGAATCTCTGACCAACAGCACAGTTCATATTCCCACAGGTGTCTAAGTCTTATACACCCATGGGGAAAATGTCTTACAAATTTTTTTATTAAAAAATTATAAAGGCCTATTTAAAGCATATGTAGCAATAGTCTTGTTGTCAACACAGGTAGATTTCAGGTCAATAAATATTTGTTCAATATAACGTTAGTCAAGACTGATTTCATAAAATCTTTTTTTCTCCTTGGTCACGGAGACTCATAGGTGGTTGGTAAAATGCAAAAGGACACTTATTAACACTTCCAACAATATTTTGAAATTGTGAACAAACAGACCTCCACTCACTTCCCATCTAAGCAGTGAGAAATGAAACTTTGAAAAAAAGAAGCATAATAGCCATTAATGAAAATGCAGGAGGGACATGGTTTCTTTTCAGCTTAAGAAAACAAAAAACTCAATTACAACACCTTCACCCACATAAAACTGTATTTCTTTTCATCAGAAATTCCACTGGCTTTTTTAAGAGCAATGTGTGACCTGTTAAGAAAAAAGGGTATTTCAGTATTTCATTGGTTGCATGTGCTGGTACCCACCACTGCTGAGGGGCAAACACAGCACACGGCACACTGAGCTCCAGCATCATGTCATGCAGACTACAAGGCTGTGTGGCAGTTGTACGGACAGCATACACCTCCCTCCAGCCTGGCTTTGACTGGTGTCCTCCAGGGAAAGTCCTCTCAGCCAGACAGGGCTATGAATCACCTCCCAGAAACATGCATATGTGAAGTGAGTCCCTTTCTGGCAAATTAAAAGGCCTGTGATGTATTGTTCCTTTCCTCTCTGCCTTCCTTCAAGTAGAAGCTGAAAAATGGGGAAGCCTACTATGGACTGAAACAAAACACAGCCAGCGGGAAGTATGTGTGTACATTCCCCAAGACACCAAGAGTCACCTGCTTTCTCATGGAGTAAACGTGCATTGTACTTCTAAAACACAAACAACATGTGATGACGGAACACATCCCCACAAAGGTGACTAATATAAAGACACCACTGTTCTGCTCTTCTGCTGCAAGAGCCAACACTTTCAAGGGCACTTTTACTTTGAATATAGGGAGCACCCTCAGGAACTCTGTCTTGTTACCTAACGATTCCTGTTCCAGTATTAAGTTTTTGAGCAGAATTTTGTATTTTCAGAATTTTAGTCAACTCAAGCCTTTTTTCCTCTCCTACCCTTTGGCTACAGATACGCTGAGTGAGATCTTATACTGATACCTGGAAAATGCAAATCAAACACCTGTAGTATTCACATTTATCAAAATAAGAAAGAAACACAAAAATTCCAAACTGAACTTCAAAGACTCAAAAACACCTGACACCTAGCCCTGCCTCACAGCCCCTCCAACTTCTCCCTTTCCAAATACGAGTGTTAATGGAAATCCACTACCATTTCCTTCTCTCCAGTCAGCAGTTCTCTCAAAAAACAGTGCTATGAACCTTTATATATTTATCATTTACTCCTTAAACTTCCAGAATATTAATTCAAAAAGCCTGACAGTTTGTAATATATAAAACTGTTGTAATATACCCTGTCAACACCTAAATACTTTAAAGAAATTCAATTGTTATCCCAAGAAAACTGAATAAATGCTCCCATTTCCCTGCATTTTTTTCTATAGATGTAAATAACAGAAGTCATAATGCAATCTAAAGACTGTCTGGATTTTATTACTGGTACACTCAAAATAGGAATATAATCAAAGCATGTGTATTTTAACTTGTAGCCACCTAGGGATATTGTCTCATCCTTCCTCTGGAAAATCTAAGAAACTCTTGCTTTGGATTTACAGTACTAACATCTGATAAGTTCTGGTCTTCATATTTACCCACAGGCAACAGGAATTCTGGAGCGCAGACAGTGGACTTAGGCTCATGGGAACAGACTCTTTGGCACCACTAAAGATAGCTTTAGAGCAGAAAATTGTCAAACTAATATACAGGGTCCCACTCCCCTTCTCAATAATAGCAGGACGCTACAATTCTCCCACTTAATGAGAACCTGATCAGTACATAATTATTACCATCCCTTTTTAATCAACTATTAATTTTCCAGTTTAACAGGTTTCTTTACCCTTCATATGCAATGATAGTTCTGATTAATGCTTTTGGAAAGATGAATTAAAAAAATAGCAAGAAAATTCATGTGCATATTCTAGGTGGGGGCTAGTGACCCTTACGCATATTCTGTGGTTTACAGCGAACTTTTTAAACCTCAGCTGATGAGATGGGATTGATTTAAGATACAGCATCAATGCAAACTGTTTCAATTCATAAAGAAAAAATTGAAAGAAGGCATGTGAAAGCAGGACATGTGCTTAAATTATCTGAGTTATATAAGCAAATTTTCTTCTCTCCTTTAAATGAAAAAAAAAACCAAACAAGCAAGCCTGTTTCACACAATTCCAATGGCCTAATCCTGCAGCAATGGCTCTTATAAATAGTCCCAGAGATTTCCATTGAACAGTCTGCATGAATACATATTACTCACATGGGAACATCAGCCTAAAATTTTAAAGCAAAAACACTGTGAATATCGTTCCTGAAAATGACAATAACCCAATCATCACGAGATTATGTCTTCAAAAAAATTATGCCAATTACACCTGATAATATATAGCTCTCCTGTCTGTGGAGCTGATTCCATACTTACTGTCATCAAAAGTAACTTTTTAATTAGTAACATTGTATATAATAAAAGAAAGTATGGTCAAAATTACCTACAGTTACTTTTCTCATTACCTGATTGAGTCGTCCTCCAATAATATTGAAACCCAAGGTATCATTTTCTCGGTGTAGCATGACTGTTAATGGTTTGGGTTCACCTCCCTAAGAAGCAAGAGGTGAAATGTTGTTAAAGAACACAAACTCAAAACTAAGTTCTTAAATGAGAACACTAACCCACAAAAGATTTTCAGCTGGAGAATATATAAGATAAGGCTTATAAGAAAATTGGGCTGAAAAGACTTGGCAATGGAAATTAAAAAAAAAACCAAAAAACAAGGAAAGTCAGGTGTCACTGAAAAGTTAACAAGTAACACCTGATTATCTTCAGATTACCTTCAGCTGAACAGAAAAAAGTGCAGAGTTTTGGTGCAAGGACTACTCAGCACCACACAAAAATCTCAGACCTCCAAGAGTCTGGAAGTCTCTATAAATAATATATATATATATATGTACAAATACGTAAAATATATAAATACAAAAATCTGTCAAAATTTCAAATATTAAACATACAGGTCAAAATACACAGCACTGTAATTTTCAGACCCCAAAGCACACATTTCATAGCAACTTTCATGGAAGACACATAGAAAAAAACCCCCAACTCTTCAGTCCAAACTTTCACTTCTCTCCAGAAAGCAAGTACCAAACCCACATCTGTAAAGTGTAGGGGGTTTTCTGAACAAGGTTTAAAATACAAAGCAAAGGCACAAAAGCAGAAATGGAGTCAAAGTTGAAAATGAAAAAGAGAAACCTTTTCTTTCAGTGGACCAGTTAAATAATTTTCTTTAAAAAAACATTTGGAGGCTTTAGCACAGCAAGTTACGTTATTTAACGCTGTGAACCCATGACAAGCCCATATTTAATTAACTGTGACAGTGACGTGTTTTACTGACTTATGTTCTATTTGATTTTAATGAAGTATACTTTTACTCTATTGATAGATTTCCCCCCAAACTCCCCTTTTATTCGTCCCCTTGCTCTGAAAGGCGGCAGATCCCCGAGCGACAGTTCATACAGCGACACCTCCTGACAGCGCTAAGAAAGGGCAGATGCTCCGCCGCTGCCCAGGAGAAGCGATGCTCCACGCCTACACCCACACCTCCTGCCAGCTCCTTACCGAAAGTCCATTCATCTCTCCTCCCTTCTTCAGCTACCGCTTTCCTTGCATACCCCACACTCTTTTACAGTCTCTGCTGCCCCACTTCACGTGACCTTATTACATCCGCAAAGAGGTGAAGCAAATGTACAAGTACACCTCTCAGAACCAGCAGCTTAAACCTCGTGGATTAGCCAACGAAAAGAAACTTAAAAAAAAAAATCAAGTCTTCGAACACAAGGTTTCTCAATGCCACGAAGACCTGTGAGACCTGTGTTCCTAAGCATGCAGATGTCGTGCGAACAACGTCCCGTTACCCCTTTCCCACATGGCAGTCAAATGCCCAGCACACTACATTGCTTCAGGCGCGAGTTTGGCTTCTCAGACCTCTTCCACTCGAGATTTTGCATCTCAGGATCCGGAAAGATTTGGGTAAATCTTTGTATTAAAACACCCCTCATGGCAGCTGCAACCATCATTGCCTGAGCCTGCACAATGAGCTTCCAGCAACACTTGAAATCAACCAGCTCCATCACAGCGAGTGAAGCCAGCGTGAAGCCAGCTCACCGGTACTCTCGGATGGTTTGTTTCACCGAAAGGAACCGAGTCGGTCTCTGAGCAATGCCCTCTGCGCTGGAGAGCGCAGCACTGCTCCAGCCTCTGCTATCAAGGGCGAAAGCTGTCATTCCATTCTACCAAACGACAGCTTTGCTGTCCTTTCACCATTTTTTCCAAAGTTTACGCTCCAGTTTTTTAAGATAACTTCCCAGCTACTCCAACAAAAGTTAAGAGCCAGCTCTACGCCCCTGAACTGCCGCCAGTCCAGGCTGGAGAAAACTGAGCAGAAAACCAACCGGGTCCTTGCGAGGCGCGGTGGCCTGATAGGGACACCCTGTTCGGAGACACTGGGACCTGGCTGCCGGCTGCCAGTCCAGGAGTGAATCCATCTCCCTTCCCGCTTGCTCCCCATCCTCTTTGGCCGAATAAGAGCTCCGACACCGTCGCTGCCAGGCACTGCTGGGCTCATCACAGCGCAGGGTTTCGGCCACCGAAGGGCGCAGGAAAAGGGACTGACAAGAAGCGTATCCCCGGTGAGGGCTGGCAGCTCCATCTGCCCGAAGGCGGCGAGAGACGAGAAGGGGCGGCTCGCACCGCCCGGGGGATGCACAGCAGGACCGGGCTGGGTCCCGGCAAGGACTGCCGTGGTGGTGACTGCCAGTCCCCGAGGACACCGCCTGCACGGTCACTCGGGGCGGTCGCTCACAAGTCGGACACGGGGAAAACAGGTTCAAGGAGAGCACAGCTGGAGGGGCGCAGGCCGGGACGCAGTGCCCCGCCGATCCTCGCCGTCGCACTCACCTTGCCAGGCTGGCTGACCGCCAGGTCCCGNTAGCGGCACGCCGCGAGGTGGGCGGGCAGCTCCCGCAGCCGCACCGTGCGGCCGCAGCCCTGTGGGCTGTAGTCGCACTTGACCTCCAGCTTCTGGACGAGGCTGCGGAGGGGCAGGACGG